>JAODAL010007477.1:0-124876 GCA_025379985.1 Phyllomedusa bahiana | reverse complement strand
CTTTTTTAGGGACCATTCCAGTTCTGACTTGGCTTTGAGGGGCCTGTTGTTAGAATACCCCATAAATGAATCCATCTAAGAAACTAAACCCTTAAGATTTACAACAGTGTTAGGAAGTTTCTAAACCCTTTAGGTATTTCACAGACATTAAAGGGGTTTTATCGTTACAAAGATCATGTCTCAGATTATGGGGACAGTAAAAATAAGCACTTTTGTAATTGGGTTGCATTACCTCTGTCACTTGGTTTAGCAGATATCAGCTTCGCTGTAAATCTGTCTTCTATTTCTGCTGTTGCTGGTCAGAACGCCCCTGGTCGATTCCTGTGCCCTAGACACGCCCCCTGCACTGTGATTGGCCGGCTGACATTTCATTCAGCCTGTTGGGATATGCCCCTAGACAGGAAACGTCATGGCCACGCCCCCTGCGCTGTGATTGGCTGCCTGCACACTCTGTGTTTACTCTCCTCTGAGCTGTTAAAATCGATAGTGAAACCAGAGTCTGCTGGCTCTATGTACATCTCAGCTCTAGGGGGAAGGATCTGGGCAATTACTGCCTGTTTAAAGGGCTTTTGCCAAGAGGTTGATTCACCTCCTCACAGGTTCAGTCCTTAAGCTGCTACTTTGAAAAGAGGGCGTTCTGTTCCTCAGATCGAATGCAAGCCCCGCCTCCTTATGACATCATCATCTGTAGTGTATAACATAAGGATTCAACACTGTGTCTGTATGAGCTGCTTGTTTAGTGCAGTGCATAGGTGATCAGCTTGGCAAGCCAGAGGTTGGGAGTTCAAGCCCCATCGTTTTTTTTTTGTTTTTTTTATAAATTGTACACATATGTAAAGATATGAAAATATATGTGTAGACATCTATAATTTTATATATATATACACACACACACACACAGAAAGCTCCCCTATATAGTGTCCCATCCTCACAGTCACACCAAGCACTTCCAACATATGTGATACAATGCATATACTCTCGGGGATGAGACATGATATAGGGGAGCTATGTATTTGTATATATATCATTATAGAGATTGACATATATATTTTAGGTCTCTCTACATATGTGTAGAGAGGGGACTAGAACTCCAAACCCCTTCGTTGTAAAACCAACACTCTACCGCTACACCATCAGCCCAAGTCAGTTACAGATTGAGCAGGTTCTTCTCTCAAAGCTGATTTGCTTCTCCCCCTACCCCCCACTGTTTTCACTCATATCACTGACAGCAAGCAGAGATCTTTACTTGAAGCTGACATTTGTCCTTGTAGTTGAGTAAAGGTCTCTGCCTGTTGAGAGTACAATTTGGTTGAACACCACTTGAACAGAAGTAAAAGCTGCTGGCTTTCAGTGTGTAAACTAAGAGATATAATAGGTGCTTGCTGCAGCTTGTGGAGCCTCAAGGCTGCAGACATAAGCATGCAGGAGGCTACAGAGCTGTTATATCCAGACAACCCTCTGCATCCCCGCTTCAAACAAAATGATGTTCTTCAGTGAGGGGAGACACGCCTCGTGGGAGGGGAGACACGCCTGCTGACAGGAGAGACACGCCTCTGGATTTCAAACTCAATCTGAGAAAATTAGCAGAACAGCACGAGCAGCTCAAACGATAAATCCCCTTTAAAGCAAACTGGCGGTGAAATTTAAAAATTTCACTATTTTTGCAGATTTTCAATATTAATCCATTATTCACTGAAATGCGGTAAATTTGACTAGGTTAATGCAACGTAATATCAATTCCCCAGATTCTGCCGTTTTTATAGATATCCCATATGTGGCCCTAGTGTATTATTTGGCTCAACCATAAGCCCCAGAATAGTAGGTGCACCTACTGGACTCTGGGGTCTCATTTTCAATACGATTTTATTTAGGCGCCATTTCAGGTTTGCTGGCACCCTAAGGGGCTAAAACTTAATAAACACCCCTAAATAGACCACATATTAGAAACTACACCCCTTAATGAATATATCCAGGGGTGCAATGAGTATATAGACCCCACAGGTGTTTCACAATTTTTTTTTTTAGCATTAGGCTGTGAAAATTAAAAAACATTTTTTTTCCAGCAATCTGCAATTTCAGCTTAAAATGTTTCATATTTACAAGGAATCATGAATGGAAAAAAACACAACACAAATTTTGTTACGCAATTTCTTCCAAGTTCGGCAATACCCTACATGTGGGTGTAAACGGTTATTTGGGTGCATGGCAGGGTGTACAAGGGAGGGAGCGCTATTTGGCTTTTAGAACGCAGATTTTGGTGGGCCCATGTCGCATCTGCAAAACCTCAAAGTACCAGAACAGGTAAACCTTCCAGAAGTTGCCCAATTTTAGATTCAACACCCCTCAGGGATCTCATCTAGGGGTGTATTGTGCATTTTGGGCGCACAGGTGTTCCATAGTTCTTTTTTAGCATTGGGCCATGAAAATGGGGGGGGGGGAACGCAGTTCCGTCATTGTTTTTTGGGTTTCAAGTTTACAGCGTTCTCAATGCAGTGTAAATGACAGGATAAATTTACTATGGGGTCGGTACAATTACAATGATATAGATTTTATATAGTTTTTTTTATGTTTTATTACTTATACACATAGAAGTAGGTCTATAAAAAATGCGATTTTATGTTGTCCTATTCTGACAGCCATAACTTTTTTATTTTGCTGTGTGCAGAGCTGTGTAGGGCCTTGTTTTTTGAGGGGTGAATTGATGCTTTTATTGGTACTATTATGGGGTGCATACGACACTTTGTTCACTTTTTATTGAGGTTTTTGTGAGGCGTTTTGAACAAAATACAGCAATCCTGGTAGTGTTTTTTATTTTTATTTTTTATAGCGGTCACTCTGCGTTATATATGACATGCTAGCTTTACTCAGCAGGTCGATACGATTACAGCAATACCCAATTTGTATATTTTTTTTTATTTTTTACTGCTTTTATACAATAAAAACACTTTCATTCAACCAGGAAAACACGTTTTTGCATCGCCATAGTCTGAGAGCCGTAACTTTTTTTTATTTTTCTGTGTACGGAGCTGTATACAGGCTTATTTTTTGCAGGGTGAGTTGACGTTTTTATTGGTATCATTTTTGGGGGGACAAGACTTTTTGATCAGTTTTAAATCCGTTTTTTGGAAGGCAGGCTGAAGAGAATACCTCAATCCTAGTAGTGTTTTTTATTTTTAACAGCGCTCACCGTGCAGTATCCGTGACGTTAGTTTTACTCTGTGGTTTGATACGATTACGACGATACCCAATTCATATAGTTTTTTTTCATGTTGAAGCACTTTAATCCCTTACCGACATTTGCCGTACTCATACGGCAATGTCGGGTAGGGGTTCCCGCAAATTGCTGTATGAGTACGTCACGACGATCTTGCGCGCTCACAAGCGGAGCGCGCAAGATCGCGGCATGAAACCAGCGGTATATTACCACTGGCATCATGCCGCATCCCCCACGGCCGGAGTGCGCTATTAGAAGATAGCGATGCATAAATATTTTTTTACACAATAAAAAAAACACTTTTTTTTTCAAAAAAATTGTGCCTTTCAAAAAAAAAAAATACATAAATTTGGGTAGGCCCCGTAATCGTAAAAACCCCACAGAGAAAAACAAAATTTGTCCGGATACTGCACGGTAAACGAAATTTAAAAATAAAAAAAAAAAACCATTTAGGATTGCAGTTTTTTCTTCCCCCTTTTACCTTCCAAAAAAACAAAAAAAAGCGATCAAAAGTCTTGCCCCCCCAAAAAATATTCCCAAAAAAAACGTCAACTCATCCCGAAAAAAAAAATCCTATACAGCTCCAAAACGGGAAAATAAAAAAATTTTTAGGGCCCCTCGGGACTGCGGGGGATGCAAAAAAATTTTTGTTTTTTTCAAAAAAAATGTGTTTTTTTTATTGTGTAAAAAGCATAAAACTTTAAAAACAAATTTACAAATTGGGACCCGCGAAAATCGTTAAAAAAACCTGGGATTAAAACTACCCATGTCATTTAAATCCCCAAAGTAAAACCCGCGGGAAAAAAATAAAAAAAAAAAAACACTACCAGATTGCTTTTTTTTTTGTAAAAATGTTTTCCAAAAAACCTTTAATAAAAAGTGATCAAAGCATCATACCCCCCCGAAAAGGGTTTATCAATAAAAAATTTTCAACCCCTTTCCATAAAAAACAAGCCCACAAGCGCTCCATAGGCAAAAAAAAAGAAAGCTAGGGCGGGTCAAAATACAAACCAACTTAAAAAAAACATATTTTTTTAAAACCCCCTGCTTCTTTTTGTTTAAAATAATAAAACATAAAAAACTAAAAAAAATTTTTAAAATTTCATTGAAATTTTTACCGACCCCCCAAAAGTAAAGTTATCCCGCCCTTTTTCCCCCCGTATGGCGAATACTGTAAAAATGAAGCCCAAAAAAAATGGCGGGAAATTCGTTTCCCCCCCCTATTTCCATGGCCCAATGCTAAAAAAAAACTACGGGAAACCTGTGCGGGCCCAAAATGAAAAATACCCCTTAAAGGGGAGATCCCCCGAGGGGCGTTTTAACCAAATTTGGGGCAAACTTTGGAAGGTTTCACCCGTTTTTTTTTCTTTGGGGGGTTTGGAGATGCAACCCTGGGCCCCCCCAATTTTCTGTTCCCCCAAAAAACCAAAAAAGCCCCCCTCCCTTTGTACCCCCCCATGCGCCTCAAACAGAGTTTCCCCACATGTAGGGTATTGCCGAACTTGGGAAAAAATTGCGAAACACAAAATTTTTGGGGCTTTTTTTCCCCAAAAATTTCCTTTTTAAAAAAAAACATTTTTAGCTAAAATTTCAGATTATTGGGAAAAAAATATATATTTTTTTTTTAAATTTTAGAGCCAACCGCAAAAAAAAATTTTTGAAAAAGGGTGTGGGGTCGATATACTCACTACACCCCTGGAATATTTTCCTTTTGGGGGTGTAGTTTCCCAATTGGGCTTTTTTAGGGGGATTTATTTCGGGTTTTTGGAAAACCTTTGGGTGTCCGCAAACCCCGAAATGGGCCCCAAAAATTTTAAAAATTTTTAATTTAAAAATGAGGCCCCAGAGTCCAGTAGGTGCTCCTCCTATTCTGGGGGTTGTGGTTGAGCCAAAAATGCACTAGGGCCCCCATATTTGGGGTATCTCTGAAAACGGGGAAAAAAATCTGGGGAAACAAAAATTAATTTGCCTTTCCCCCCGAACAATTTTTCCGAATTTTTGTCAATAATGCAAAAAATATTGAAAAAATTTCAAAAAAAGTGAAATTTTGAAATTTCATTCCCTTTGTTTTAAATTTTTGTGAAACACCTAAAAGGGTTAATAAACTTTCTAAAAGCCTTTTTTTTAATTTTTAAAGGGGTTTTGGGATTTTTTTAGATGAGGTCATTTTTTGGGGGATCTAAAAAACAGGCCCAAACAAAGTCCCCGTTTGAACTGGAAAAAGGGGGCCCCCAAAAAATTTTAAAATTTGCAAAATTTTTTTTTAAATTTTTAAATTTACTAATAAATTTATAAGCCCCCTTTAAATTTGTAAAAAAAAAAAGACATTTTAAAAAAAAAAGATGCCAAACTAAAAGCAAGACTATGGTAGATGCTTGTTATAAACTATTTTTTAGCGGAATAAAATATCTGTCTTACTGCAGAAATTTTTTTAAGTTTGAAATTGTAAAAATTTTCAAAATTTCCCCCATAAAATTTTATATTTTTTCCCAAATTTAAAAGATCATTTTTTGGAGCAAAATTTTCTTCTTTTATACCCCAATGTGTCCCCAGAAAACAGCTCTGAATTAAATGGGATAGGTTTTAAAGTGTCAAAAAGGGGGTTTTTTCCCCCCAAAAATAAAGTGACACATGACAAAATTTTAAAAATAGGGCTCTGTCAGAGAGGCCAAAATTTGGGTCCCGGGGGTAAGGGGGTTTTAAAAAAACTTTTTTTTTTTTTTTTTTTGTGTGTAAAAAACAAAAAATATTTAAAGCATTCCCAAATTTTTTGAACCATAACTTTTTTTTTTTGTTTTTCAGACTGTGTAAGGGCCCCCCCTTTTTTTCCCGGGGTGAACTGACGTTTTATTTGGTTTCAACGTTGACGTTTATAGGGGTTTTTTTATCGCTTTTTTAAATTTCCTTTTTTTTTGCTGCAGGGTTTAACAAAAATCTTAAAAAATGTGGGTTTTTTTATTTTTATTTTTTTTTTCGCGTTTACCGTACGGGGTTTAAAATTAAAAATGACCGAAAAAATAGGGCAAGGGCGTTTCGCCCCGCGGGGTACCAAAAATGGGTTTCTTTTTTATTTTTTTATCTTTTTTTGGGGATTGGTGTTTTTTATTTGGGGGAAAAGGGGCGGGGTGTTAAAGTGTTTTTTTTTTTTTATTTTTTTGTTTTATGTTTTATTATTAACTTTTTTCACTTTTTTTAAACCTTTCCCTCGGGGGTTTTGATGCGGGGGTGATTTTAGAATCTCATTCAATGGGAAATTACTACACAGTTTGGGTTGTTATAAATTTTTTCCTATGGCAACTGCCCCAGTCCCCCTTTTGTCTGGCCATGTTCACGGGCAGGGGCCGGGCTCGTGACGTCAAAAGCCAACCCCGGGAAAGGGCATTCTCTGCCTTCCGTGTTTGTCTGTAAGCACACGGGCGGCCGGACGATCTCCCCCTGTGTTCCCCCTTAGTTATTGTGACCCCACTGTCGCGATTTTTAAAAGGGGATTTTAACCGGCGGCCCTTTGGGGGATCGCGGGTCGGGGCCCCGGCGAGCGGGATTTTAAAACTGTAATATAAAGCTGCCCCCCCCCGCGCGTTTTTTCCCGCAAAACTCTGTTTTAGAGTTTGGCCGATCCTCAGGAGTATGCATATGCCCAGGTGCGGAAACCCCCAAATCCCCCGGGGGAACGATGCATACGTCCTATTTCGTTAAAATTGAGGTTTTATTTTGGTACGGGGGCCCCTTACGCAAGTCGAAAACCGACTGCAACGGTCCCCCTTTGCTTGCGAGTCCCTACATACCGATTTACAAAAAAAAATTTGCCCCTTTTCACAAAAACATCAATAAAATCCCATTTTGGGCGAAAACGCCCCAAAAAACGCCAACCCCATTTTTTTGGGTTTCTGTTTTCCCGCCAAAACCACTTTTGACGCCATATTCTTGTTGTAAATGAACTGTCGTACACCAAAATGTACGCCGGGAACGTCACTTTATAATGCGCCTAAATATGGTGCACTGTGCGCCCCCGACGCGCAATGCGCCTATTGTGGCGCATTACATATGTTATGCGCCTCCATCTGCCAATGTGCTTCGATAGGGGCATTACATATACTACCAATAATATGCTATGCGCCGCAAGTTGCGCAATGCACCTTTTTTGATGTGATGCGCCATTTTCGGCGCAATGCATCTTTTTAGGCGCATTACGGTATACTTGACACCAGTTTTTAGAAAGTATCGGACTTTCAGGCTCCCTTTATACTGATTTAATGCGCCTAAAACTGGTATGGATACGCCACTTTTCGGACGTCGCCCTTAATTTTGTGGCTGTAATGTTAAAAAATGATGAATAGTTCAAGGGCTATGAATACTTTGCAACCCACTGTAAGTGTAAAAGAAATTATTTTTATTCTTAAATTTTGGGCCAACAAGTGGTTATTTTGACAACTTGGAAACCCCCTAAATTCTGGACAGTACGTGTTTAGGTTTGCCCATCCAATGATGGAAAGTTATGGTCCGCTCTATAAACATTGCTGGACGTCGGATCAGACCTTGGTTTGATGTCTGTACATTGCTTTGAGCTCAGGTGCTTCCCCTCGCAGTTCTTGCTTGGCACTGACAAATCTGTAATTAAACTGTTATTAATGACATATTACTAGAGTGTTATTCGCCTCTAAGCCTTGGCTCCGTGCACCGCTGGATTATAGGGAATCAGGTTTCCAGGGTGGAATTTCATAATTTGCCTTCAAGCCAAAGAACGTAACAACTTGTAATAACTGTCATAACTTGCTGTAAACATCACATGTAGTGGAAAATCATGATGGCTAAAAATAATTTCACTTGGGATGGACGCGCTGCTCTGTGCCATTCTCTGAAGGAGTGGCTTGGCATGTGTCTGCAGTCGTCAGCATGTCAGATGTGCTGGAAGGGAACTGCGCGCCGCATCTTGCTGGGATATTAGCTATGAGTCTATTTCAGAGCGATATCCATAAGCCACTTGTGGTGGATGGTAAGTGTAGAAGACAGTGGACATATGCGGATCTTGTCTGCCTGCGCTAACCAGCATTCTAGGTGGAGAATTATCTTCTCAGTGTTTTGCTTGTGTGTAAAGTCCCTCAAGGTTTCTTTGTAGTGTTACAAATTAGCAATAGACAGGGCTGTGTTCATATCCCTTTCTTGTTGTTTCCTGAACATATACGTTTAAATAGGAAAAAATATGTTCAAACAATTACGTTGACATTTGCATTGAGCCCTATGGATGCAACATATGTTAAAATCCTTCTCTTATGGACATTTGCATTGCTTTGCATGTTTTTTTGTACAGGGCAAGTAAAACGCAGGCTGTTTATGCTATTTTATGCTTAAACACCTTGACGTGGTTGTGCCACCAAAGACCTTTATCTCCTGGGGTCCCAGCAGTCAAAAATATATCGCCTATCCTTGATAGGTGATACATTTTTGACTACTGGGACCCCAGTAACTATTAAAATGGGGTCTGAGCCCCTTCTCCTTTCTCGCTGCGTGCTTTACTTGGCCATCCCCATTGGTCTTAAAGGGAATGGGTCATCAAAAATGACATTGTTTAACTCACATTTTTATGTTAAACACATTTTCTAGGAATTTTTGGTTATGTTTTTTTTTTAATTTTCCAGATCACTTTCAGTATATTTTTTTAAGAATTCTTAAGTCCTGTAGTTTTCACTTTGGCCACTAGGCCTAATAATCGTCAGATACTTCCTGTTCTGTTTAGAGAGCTTTTCAGCAGTCGCTCATTATCAGTAAAAGCAGGGTCAAACTGAAAGGAGACACCACTGTGTACAGATAACCCAGAATCCACCAGTCACAAGAGGAGATGTCACCGCTCCCCTCTCCCCTCCCTTCACAATGAAAACTCTCCTATACAAGTCTATGGGACAGAAACTGTCTTAAGAATCCTATGTGCATGAAGCTGCTGTAAAGTATCTCTCTGACTGCTGTTAAAGCAGTGCAAGCAAGAATGTCTTCCCCACAATCATATAGACGGCCGAATAGAGAAATCTACAATCGGGAAATAAAAACGACTGAGAGGAATAGAATATGGATCAGGGGCTTGATTTAATAAGTAAGAAAAAAAATTGGCGACAGATTCCCTTTAAGGACTTTTGAATGAAGCAGCAATGCAGCAAAGAAGGACCAGAGGCCACTGCTTTAGGAATTGGTGGGACCCATAGAGATAGACATTTATTACCTATCCTGTGGATAAATGATGAACGTCTTGGGTGGCACAGCCCCTTTAATAATTGACATAGTAACGCTCTTTTGTCCAATGGGGTATTATTAGAAATAGAAAAAAAGCAGCCTACTCATGTCCGTGACGCTCCCGGTGGCTGTCACGTACATCCTGGCTGCATGTGAATGCTCTCGCCTGTGATTATCAGTGGGAGCATCACGGGGGTGAGTATACTTCTTTTTTTCTATTTCTAATCATATCACAGCAGACTAACAAGCTTTTCGAAGTACCGGAACACCCTTTTTAAGCAATTTGTTTTATTTAGTTTATCAAATTGTAACTTTTTATTTTTCCACCGATCTAGCCATATGTGGGACCTGCTTATTTTTTTAGTGATGGAAATTTTTTTTTATTGTTTTGTGGTACATATAACTTACTGATTAACTTTTAGAAACTTACTGCAATGATTGGGAAAAAAAGTCATTTTTGCATTTTTATAAACTCACGCCATATGGTAAGAATAGTGTGCTAAGAGTATTTTATGGGTCAGTACAATTCTGGCAATATTTCTTTGTAACCAGCAAAGCAGTGCTCAACGTAGTCCACTCTCATACTCCCTTGTGTACACACCACAGGTTTTGCTTGTTACACCTCCTCTGTAATTTGTAACAGGGACGACTTTGAAAGGATCTGTGTGCCGCAATACTTTGTTAATTTAAAAATATATCTGTAATTGTATTAGAACTGTACCTTTTGGCTACTAAGCTATACTGGGCATATTTATTAAGACAATTACGCTACAATTCTGGCATAATTAGCACTAAAAATATCGGTGAACAGGCTTTACACCATATTTATTGTGTTTTAGACCGTTTCTAAAGCAAAAAAGTAAGCAGCATAGCTAAGGCCATGAATATGGATGCACGCCTTAAAAGACCTGAACCAGGGTCTATACAAAGTAATCCAATAAATTAAAAAGAAGAGGCAGCGCTTCCAAAAGAATATGGTCCATTATTCACCCAAGCTGAGGGGAACAAAGGGCTGCATTCGTTTTGGAATTGCTGCTTTTACCTTTCTTTTTTTTTAGACCATTTCTAGACGCCTCTGAGCGTTGTCTGGCAAAAGAAGCGTGGTCTTGATAAATTGGTGAGGTTTCCTGCTAAAGAAGTGTGGCTTGCATGTAACAACACGGCCCAAACAAATGTGCTGAAATTTTGGCGCAATTAGCGGCTTAGGCCCTGTTCACACGGTGGATTGGGGCGCAGTTGTGGCCGTGGGTCCTGGCGCGGTTTCCGCGGCCAAAACCGCGCCCAGTTTATTAACCTGGTTTCCTGTGGGAAACCGCGTTAATATTCACACACCGCAGGTTTGGCTGCGGCTTTGGGGCCGCGGCCAAACCCACGCGTGTAGATAACTCTCCTGTCAATTCTGGGCCACGGCTCGCGGCGTGGTTTGCCGCCTGCTATTAATTTGCATGGGGCAAACCACACCCCACCCATGCAAGCCGCGCCCAAAACCACACCCCACCCGCGCTGCGACCACGCCCAGCAACCACGCTGCAAACCAGCATCAGGAGACGCGAGTTTGCGGCAAGGTTCAACGAGGTTTTGGCCATGGCAAAACCCGTGGCCAAAACCGCCGTGTGAACATGCCCTTAAAGTAAGTCCACTATTAGAAGGTGTAATGTTAGATTAGACCAGGCATCCTCAAACTGTGGCCTCCCAGCTGTTGAGAAACTCCATCATTCCCACTGTTAGAGATTATATAAATGCATGATGGGAGTTGTAGTTTCCCAACAGCTGGTGGGCCGCAGTTTGAGGATACCTGGATTAGACCGTCTAAACCCATGGCAGATTTATCAACACTGTGATAAATGCAGCATGCTGTCTAGTCTAACTTTACACTGTCTTGATAAATCTACCCCACTGTGTTCGTTTGGTTCTGAAGCTACACCTTGGTTCCCTATATGAAGGTTGTCATTTCCTGGGAATCCTGGACGTTCCTATTTTTGTAACTTGAAAATTTGGAAAGCCTGTGATGGTCCTATCTTTAGCCTAGTTCATGCAATTCCTGCACCCCTCCCAGCACTGCACAAACCTAAAATTCTAGATCTATGGAATGGAAAGTAGCCTCAAAGGGGCTATTCCGTCCTTGTGGGGGTCCAAATTGGCTTAAAAATAACAAAGGGTGCACCGAGAAAACAAATCACAACATGCCCTGTTGCTGTGAAAGTGCTTTCTGCTTTATTCACAAAATGGCAGCTTTTTTATACTTTTGCAAATTAGTAGATAAGAAGCATCACATGTACCTGGCTGTGAGGGTCTATTGGTACGTCCTTATCTCCAGACCACTCATCACAGCTCAGGAATGTTTGGACACAGGGTGTAACTTCAGAAGAGACGCCATCTTGAATTACACAACGATCTCTACAAACTACTACAGGCAGCCATTTTGTTAACATATTCGTGACAACAGATATACAGACAGCTTTTACATGCTGTATTACATAGGTATGTGCCTACTATATATATATATATATGTATATGTGAGGTATGCACTAACTAATACATTAAAATGGAGACACAAAGGATCACACATATATAACCTTTGTTCCCATCCACAACATCTAAAGACCAAAATATTTGCATCTGAAACTGTCTGCATCGGCTGCTGTCTGTTTCATGCAAAATTTAGCAATTTGTTTTATTTAGTTTATCGAATTGCAAGACCTGTAACTTTTTTGCAGTGGGAAGAACTATACACTTTCGTACAACCTGGGAATTGCTTATCTCAGTAAGAACATGGATGAGTTTAGATCTGACATACCTGACACTATGGTACTCGATTTTTTACGAGTTAAAAGGGTGTACTTACCATGCTGTATTATAGAGTCTGCTTTTCACATCCAGCTTCAAGCTCCCGATCCCTGTTCAAGATTTTGGGCGGTTTTACATCAGGGAATGGCATATTAGTTCTGCTAAGCCAGTTAGGCTATGTTCACACGGCTTATTTCAGAACGTAAATCGGATTGCCGATCGTAAATCCGTTCCGAAATCAGTTGAAAATCAGTTGCAAATAAGTGCCACTAAGTGTAGCACGTATTTGGAACTGATTTCCCGACGGTTTCCCCATCCATTCATTGTAGGTGGTGAATCCGCCCGAAAAAATTTGACATGCACTTTGTTTTTCCATCCGGATTCCCGCGCAATCCAGCACGGAAATTGTGTCGTTGAACAACGACCCGTATTTTCTTTTGAAATAAATGAAAATAGGCTGTTATTTTTCTGACTGATTTGCCGACGGATTGACGTCGTCAATCCGTCGGAAAAATCCGCGGCGAAAAAAAGGTGTGAACAGGCCCCTTTAGAGGGGTTTGGGTTTTGTTTTACTGGGGGGGAGATTAAGAGCGGGTGCAAGTCTAGCGCTGTAAAGGCAAAGGCACGAAAACGATCTTATTCGGGGTTTTAGGATTCAAAAATGCTGAAAAACGTCGTTCAGGCCCCATAGACTTTAATAGGAAAAACGACCTGTGTTTCCACAGGTTTTTTTTTCTTGCTCGTTTTTGGGTTTGGGGCGTATTATACAAACGTTTGTTACGCCGGTGTTTTCAGTTTTGCCGTCGGTTTTACATACAATCAGTTGTATGGGTCGTCGAAAAAAAATGAAAACCCAAAGCTTTTTTTTTTCAAAAAATGAAAAAAAAACCGGGGTTTGTGAAAAACCGGTCGACTTTTGGGTGTTTTTTGTCTGATGCCGTGTAGACATAGCCTAAAAGTTTGTCGTAAAAAAGATGGGGGCCCCCTGTGTCCTAAAACAGACACAACGGGTGATGTCGCCATCCTGGTCAGGGCTACTTGAGCAGGGAGAAGTGGTTCTCAGCCTAGGAGACCTTCTGTAAACAAGCACTCTAAAATAAAGCTAAATCAGTAAAGTAATGTATTTGGTAATAGTCTTTAAATTAAACCTTTTTGGTTTAAAAATGTGGTGAGAAAACCCCCCTTTAAAGAAAAAAATTTCTTTATTGCAAACCCATAGAGTGAGTTTATAATGCCTTTGTTTTTTCCTTTGGTTCTTCAATATAATATGATTTTGTTTTATAACTTTTTTTTTTTCCTTCAGTAGAAAAAACAAGAAAAGAAATAACTGCCAAAGGGTCCACTGGTGTGGAAGTCATCCTCTGTACACTGGAGGTGAGGACACGTTCCTTGTGTGTGCATTGTTGCTGTTCAGTCATCTTCATCTAATGCTTCTCAACTGGACAATTGCTGTTCCAGTAAATTATTATCAAACCATTGAGTGCACATTCACTTAAGTTGGTTTCCTGAAATTTTGACAAATTTTAAAAATGTTTGATTGAAAAACATGATCATATCTACTTCAAAATAAATCAAAAAAAATGGGACAATTTAGTAAAAAATTTGAAAACGACCGTACTTTAGCTCAATAGCTGGACTAAAAACCATTCCCAGTTTAAAAGAAATATAAACCCTGTGCTAATGGAGAAAAATTTTACGGGTTGGGAATCCCGTGAAAAACTGCTTTTCACTCCCATCCCGTGAGGCAATTTTCTTTGTTAAATATGCAATTGGTAAGAAAGTTGTCCCAGTATGAAGAAAAGTGCTAACCTACAGGAAACATTTTGGGTTTGGGGCAATAATATGATAAAAAAACCCCTGTGTTTTTTTACATACACTACTCACAAAGTTAGGGATATTTGGCTTATGAACATACATTTTCTTGAACATTTAAAAAAAAAAAAAATAATAATAAAGTACATGAGACCATCTCTTAACTTTAGAATGCACTTTTCCAATTGTTACATTTTTAATGACTTTTTGCAAAACTTTCTGATCTCTAACAAAAGGGGTTATGCCATAGTTCACAACAGGTATTTGATCCCCGAACGCCCAATAAATTTAGGGGTCAATTTTTAATTGGGTTTTTTAAAATGTCCTCCTTATGCTGTTTACATTTTGAATACAAGCCAAAACACTGTCAAATTTTTCAACGTACCTTGCTTGTGAGGTTGAGCGGATGTCTCGACAGAAATGGCCACTGAGTTAAAAGTCCGAGTGCCATAGCGGATGTTTTACATATATTTACTATTTTGCCATTGGAAACTTAAAATCTATCGTTTTCTATCTGTAAAAAACTAAAAAGTAACTTTTTTATGTATAACTCTTAACCTCTATACACACTATTTAAAAACCTGATTTCCAGCCTCACCATATAACCCTTTCTACTTCTGAAAAAAGGAATTGCTCTTTTTCTATTATCAAGTCTGGTGGAACACCACCTATTAACAGGAAAGTCTTATATATATACAGCTATTTACGAGCTCCTGTAAGGGATGCCAAGCCTCCTACTTGGGCAGTCGTCCCTAATCTCATGGACACAAAACAAATAAGGCCCCCTTGTGACACCCTCTGCAGCAGGTGACACTTCTAGACAGAGGTGAGAAATCACAATTTAAACTGTCATATCTGACCTCCCCGGCATGTTTCACCAGCCAAACTGGCTTCATCAGGGGTTAGAGGTCCGATTCCCAATTTTTTGGAGACTATGTGATCAGCAGGATGTAACACAGATAAAGAGACTGGAAGAGTCACAGAAAGGCAAAGAAGTGGACGTCCTTTGGCTCCATCACACACTGATGACCGTTCATTGTAAACATTGCCCTGCATTCACAACAGTGATCAAACACTTGTGAATTTTGCCATTAAGCTCATTGTTAGAGATCTGCAAGTTGTGCAAAAAGTACTGAAACCCTGAACATTTGGACATGTGCATTCTAAAGCTAAGAGATGGCCTCACTTAGTTCATTTAAAAAAATGTTAAAGAAACTTATGTTCGTCCTGAAATTTCAACCAAAACCAAATATCCCTAACTTTTTTTTTTCTTTTTCAACACAGCTTTATTATTAGTCATAGAATAAACAGCATTACAAAGGCAAAGTTAGGCCAATATCCATACAGTATCTGATCATAAGATAAATATAATAACAAAGTCAATAGATCATTTCTCAGGGCTTTACATTAATAAAAGGGAAGGATAGAACATAGGGAACAGAGAGAATAGGGGAGAAGAAAAAAAAGGGAGGGGGTGGGAAAGGGAGGGAGGGTTCATGGAATAATGATTAACAAAACAAACACATCCTACCAAAAAGATGAAATGACCATTGAGTACACAAAGCATTATTGCCCTCTTGTATGACTTTGCAATGGTGATACAGGATAGTGTATCAAGAAAACACTAATGTAAAGAATAATTAATTTCCAAAATGAACAGTTAAAACAATTACCCGTAACCCCTTCGGATTCGACCCGGCCGGACCCCACCGCCAACAAACCAGTACGAGAAAAATAATATTTCCAAATGAGAATAATAAGTCACATTGTTATAGCAACTTAACCTCAGGAGGTACAAATATCCCTAACTTTTTGTGAGTATTGTATCTACTACAAATCACAGAAAAAAGCATTGAAGACTGCTGAAAAAGGCAGCTCACAAATCCATTTGTAGTACCCTGTTTCCCCGAAAATAAGACACCCCCGAAAATAAGACATAGTGCATTTTTTATGCAATTCAGAGTTTGGCTGCTTATGCTGATGTTTGTGATGAAATCACTACAGTATATTAATACATGTTGATGATTTGTTCAACAATAAATTGAACTATAAGGGCTTGTTCACACAATGTTTTTGTGATCCGTTTTTCGGATTCGCAAAACGGATCTAACAATTGTCAGCGTGATTAACATTGCTTTCAATGGCAAAAGCGCATCGCTGTTCTCACGGGAGATCGGCGATGCGCTTTTGAGGGCTCTCCTACACTGCGCTTTTCGCATGCGCTTTAAGAATTGACATGTCAATTCTTATTGCGGTTTACGCAAGTGAAAGCCCATATGAGATAATGGAGTGCGCTTTTGGCACCTGTCCAAAAGCGCTCCACACTCCGGGTACGTATCAGCTGCGCTTTGCATCCTGAAAGCGGATGTGAAAAGCGCGGTGAGCGGGGCTGGTTTGGGAAGGACCGGGCGGCGGGGCAGCATGGGGCGGGTGAGGGGCCCGCGGGAAAGCCCACTGAATGGGAGGGCCCGGGGCACCCGCTGATTGTGAGAGGACCCGGGGAAAGCCGGTTTGGTTGAGGGTTTGCGGGACCCGCTGATTCTGATGAGAGGGGGGGGGGAAAAGCCCCCGGGATCTGATGAAAAAGGTGCGGGCGCCGTGTCTGATGGAGGGGTTGCGGGCAGCCGCTGAGCTGATGAGAGGGGCGGGCAAGGCTGACCGATGAGGGGGGGCGGGCAGCCGTAAACTGATGAGAGGGGGGGGGGAAAGCCCCCTGTCTGATGAAAAAGGGGGGGGGCCCAGACGTTTAAAAAATTTTTATAAAAGGGGAGGGGGGGGACCGCTGTTTTGGTGAGAGGGGGGGGCCCAGCCCGCCTGTTTGTGAAAAGGGGCGGGCACCCGCTGATCTGATGAGGGGGGTTTTCCCGGGCAGCCCCCTTGATCTGATGAGAGGTGAAGAGAGAGATTCTCTTTCTAAAAACGTATCCGGAAATGAAAATCATAAAACCCAAAGTTGGAAAAAAAGGGCCATTCAATACGGATCCAAATAAAAATATCAACTCTTGCGTTTTTTGGAACGCTTTCCCCGGGTGCACCTTTAAATGTGTCAAAAAAGGATCCGAAAAAAGGGTTTCCAAAAAAAATTTGTTTTGACAAAACCCCTTTTTCATAGAAAAAAAAAAAAAACCTTCCCTAAAAAACAAAAATTTTTTTAAACCTTTTGGGGCCCTTTAAGGGGAAAAAAAAATTAAAAATAAGGCGCAGGGGGCCCGTCTTTTTTTCGAGGGGGAAAAAAAGGGAGGAGGTTGAAAAGGCCCCCCCCTTGGGGGAGGTTGGTCCCAAATGCAAAATTTCAGGTGGGGAAAAAAGGGGCTAGCACAAAATTTTGGGGGGGGGTTTTTACTGGTTAGTATTTTGCTTTTACAAATTTTAAAACTAGTGCCAAAGCACGTTTTGAAAAAAAATCCATGCCAGGGGTGCCCAAAAACCCCTAGTACTTTTAGAAAAAAAATAAAAAAAAACAGCGAAAGGGGGGGAAATGCTGAACCTGCAATTTTTAATTTCACAAAAGTTTTGGTTTGTTTGAGGGTGCCCGTTATGGGTTTAAAATGAAAATACACTATTTGGGGACTTTTAACTAAATTGGGGGGCATCCATTCATTCGGGGGCCCCCCGCGAACTTAAAGGGGCTCACCAAAAAAACTGACCCCCCCCCCCCCCCCCCCCCAAAATCACCTGGCCTGAATGCATGTGAAAAAATTTTTTCAAACTCGAAAAATTAGGGTTTAATTTTTTTTGGCCCCCAAAAAACTAAAGTGAACCCCCCATCCCAAAAGTCCCGGTTGTCATTGCAAGTCCCTACATTAGCCCTATACGCGCCTTTTTAAAAAACAAAATGATAAAATTCTACTTTCAAATCACAAAATAAAACCATAAAAAATATTACAGAAAATAGGTAGGAAATTTTTTCTTGCTGGGGTGGATTTTTGAGCTGCCTCTGTAGCAGTAAATATGCCCTTTTTCTGTGATTTTACCCCCCAAGATTTGGTCCCCATTTTTCTGTATATTATGTCGGGGTTTAAATGTAGGGGTGGCCAATTTAAAGAGAAAAAAAAAAAAAAAAAAAAAAAAAGGTTCTCTTTTTAAAAGTGCCCCAAAATTAAAAAAAAATACACAGTGGTCCCCTTAAAATTTCCCCAAAATTTAAATTTGGTTTTAGGCGGCCATTTTTTTATTGAAAACCCTTGTAAAAATTGAGGCCCTTTAAAACTGTGAAAAACTAGTAATATGGAAAACCAGAATGTGAAATCAAACCTCATGGAATTTAAAATTTTGGGAAAGGGTTTTTTAAAAAAATGAAAACAGGGGAAAACTAAAAACAGATAAAACAAGTCCTTTTTATTTAGGTTTTTCAGAAAGAGGGTGCAATTTAAGGTTGGGGGAAACAGTTAAATATGTGAGGAAAGGAGCTTTTTTGGGTATGTACTTTATTCACAGGTACAAAAAGGGAGGGTGCCCTCACCTGTTGGGGAAAGGGGCCCTCCACGTGACACATAGAAAAAAAAACCCTCATGTTGTAGCATTGTTTCGGGTAAAAGGGGGTCATTTGGGAAATGCCCCTAAACTGCATTTTCAGTTTAAAAGGAAAAAAATTATTTGATCCCAAAGCTGCTTTTTTTAAATTTGCCCACTGAAAAAAGAAAAATGAAAAAGGGCTATAATTGTAAGGGTGGTTTAAATTTTGAAAATTAGAAATAAAAACTAAAAATCACATTGTATAAATTATTACATTTTTTTTGGGATTTTGCTGGGGAGGAAAATAAAGTCATTTGACCCCTACAAACCCCAAAAAAGTTTTGGCCCCCTTCAGACCAGTTGGGTTTCTCCTAATCAAAATCGTTAATGCACTTTTAGACAGCTGTCTTTTAAAAAATTTACCTTTTTTTAAAAAACTCCTGTCCACAGATCAATTAATCGTCAGGGCTCCCAACCTCTACAAACATGGGGAAGACCAAAAAAGCTTTTCTAAGGTGTCAAGGATAAAGAACCCCGCCCCCAAAGCTGGAAATGGCTTTCAAAACCAAAAAGTTTTGACAAAGAGGGGAGAAAAAAAAGGGGAAAAAACTTGTTGGTTTGCAATAGTAAAAAAATGGGAAAAAAATGAAATGGGCAATCGGAAAATCGTCTGGGGCACCATGAAAAAATTTTTCCCCCTTTGTTTGGGGTATCTTGGGTCATGGAAAGAAAGTCAGAGATCAGCCTAAAATACAGGGGGGAAATTTGTTAATGATTTTTAAGGAAGCTGGGACCACGTCACCAAAAAAAAAAACCATTGTAAATATTACCTGTAATGGTTTAAAAATTTCCCCGGGAAATTCCCCCAAGGGGCCCCCCCGCTTAGGGAAAGGCCCTTTGCATGCCTGTCTTGAAAGAAAAAAAACCAAAATTATATTTTGAAAATTTATAAAACAAGAAAACAAAAATATACAGTAAAGAATTTCAGACCTTGTGTGTGTAAAATTCTATTTAAACTCAAGCTGCCCATTTTCCTTTGATCCCCCTTGGATGGTTTTCTTCATTGGAGGGAATTAAATATTGACTTGATTGGAAAGGCCCCAAAACCCTTCATATAAGCCTCCAGTGCATTTCAGAGACAGGAAAACATGAGACAGAATTGGGGCGGGTTAGATTGCCAAGGTTAAAAAAAATTCTGCACACTAAAGGTCCAAAGAGAAGGGCTCCATAATCCAAAAAGAAGAAGCTCTAGAGTCAGAAGGGAATGGGAAAAGTTCCAAAAAGTCAACTATACTCAGCCCCCACCGTGGGGCTTTTGGCAGAGTGTGCCGGGAAGCCTTCCTTCAAGAATAAAAAAACGATACATTTGCAAAAAAAACATGAAGGTCCAGACCATGAGAAATAGTTTCTCTGGCTGAGAAAAAAGATTGAATTTTTTTTGGGTTAATTGTAAGGGTATGTGTGGAGAAAACCGGGCATGCTCATACCTGCCCAAACAATCCAAAAGTGAAACAGGGTGGAGCCAGCGATGGGGTGTTTTTTGCAGGGAAAGGGCGATGGTTGTAAAAAAGGAAAGTATGTGGGGAAGGTTTTTCTTCCCAAAAAGACAAATGACCCCTTTTTCACACAGCTAAAATAACAAGGCTGGCTTTAGAAAACCTGTGCCATTCTTGAAAGCCCCCCAAACCGACCTAAAAAATTCTAAAAAACTGAAAATGGGTCCACCCAATTCCCAAATCAACGGGGGAATGGGGGGGGAGGAAACCTGCAATTTTATAAATGGGGGCAGAGGGGTCCCCCAAACAGGTTGAAAAAAATTATTGCTTTATTCCCAAGAAGAAAATGTACTAGCTCAAAAGGGCTTCTACTCAAACTGGAAAAGGGGCTGATATTAAAGGGAACTGTACATAGATTATGCCCCCTTTGGGGGGCCGACAAAGGGGTGACCTCTGTTCCAGGGGTGGCCCCTTTTTCTGTAAGATGTGAGTTTTTTGGCATTTAATGCCAAAAATTTTAAACATGGCAGGTGTTGCCCCCCCGGCGTTATTTCCCTGTTCTACCTATTCAAAGTAATAGGTTTAAGTTGAGGTGGGGGGGGCAGGCTCAGGGGGGCGGGGGATGAAAAAAAAAAACAATCTTTTTCTGACTAAAAATGCAATTTGAGCACTAAAATCAACCCAGAATCTTACAGGGAAAAGGGGGCACACGCTGGAAACGATTTTTGTCACTAGCTTGGTTTTCATCAGCAAGGGGGCATAATCTAGTTGACAGGTTCTCTTTAAGACCATGTGATATTTCAGTTTTTCTTGTTGCAAAAAAATTTTTTTTTTTTTTTTTTTTTATTTTTTGGGGGGGGGGGGGGTGCAAATGGGGCATTAATGAGCAAAAAATTAAATTTTTTTGGGTTTAAACAAATGGGCAATGAAAAAAAAGAATAAATTTTAAAAGGGGTTTGAAAAAATTTCTGTACCCATGTAATTGTCATTCTGTGGGAATTTTAATTGAGGATGGCGAGGGGAAACTGTGAAAAAATTTTTTTGTTAATTGTTTTTGAAATGTAATTTGTTACCTACTATAAGAATAAGCTAGTGGGAGATACTGGGGGTTTTAGCTTTTGCTATACTGGTTATTTTATTCAGTGAAAAGTGGGGAAAGGGAAATTTGAACATCGATTCTATAGTGGGGGGCCCTTTAGTGTTTGGCCCAGCTCTGGTACTTTCTTAGGACCGGGAAAACCCAAAAGACTCCAAAATTTTGTTAGTGTACTAAAATATTTTTTTTATTATTTTCTTTCTGCAAATACCGGGGGAAGCAAACCATTTAAAAATTTGTAAATATCTAAATGAAAAATGTAGCGGTAAGTATCAGAGAGAAAAAGGTATCATTTTTTTTGATCTTCACTCTCAAAAAATGAAGATAAAAAAAAGGGGTTTTTTGTTTTTAATAAAAAATTTTATGAGTTATCAATGTACTTTTTGGGTTACTAAAACCACTTTTAAATGGTTAAAAAATAAACCCAATGAGGAAAATTTTAGACCTCATTTATAAAAAAATTTTAAAGGCTATTTACATGAGCACTTTTGGCCACGTTTCCTGCAGTCGCTAAGTACGGTTTAAAACTCATTGGGAAAAGGCTATGATAAGCCAGCTTTTCCCCGGCATAGTACGTGCCAAAAGGGAAGGGAAAAAAACCTAAAAACGCCCGTGGTAGGGAAATAAAGTCCACTTCTTTTGCAATTTTGTGAGTGCTGCAAGTTTTTTTCACCCTGATGCTAACTGGTCGAGGTCTTAGATTTGGGTTTTGAAAAAATGTTTCAGCCCCCTTGAACTTTTCAACCTTTTTTTGTGCAGAATCAACAATAAGTGGGTAAAAATTGTGAGTGGATTATATTTTAAACTTTTGTAAAAATAATAAAAAATGAAAAGTGGGGTGCAATTTATTCGGGCCCCCTTAAGTTAATACTTTTTGCGCCCCTTTTGCCGCGTTCAGTGAAGTCGCTTTTGGTTTCTTATCATTTTTTACAGGAGACTGAAAATTTGTGCACATTTTCTTTGGAAAAAAAGTCAAGCTCAGTGGGTTGGTGGAGAGGTTTGTGAAAAGTGGGGGCTCAGTAGGTTTGGGGGGAGAGCTTTGTTTTAAAGCGGGAGCTCAGTGAGGTGGGGTGGAGAGCGTTTGTTTTAACAGAGTTTTAAAAATTTTTCCACGATTCTCGTGGATCAGGTT
Source organism: Phyllomedusa bahiana (assembly GCA_025379985.1). Taxonomy (NCBI): domain Eukaryota; kingdom Metazoa; phylum Chordata; class Amphibia; order Anura; family Hylidae; genus Phyllomedusa; species Phyllomedusa bahiana. The sequence continues at coordinate 102,662 of JAODAL010007477.1, read as the reverse complement.
GGGCTGGACTCGGCCATTTAACACCCGAAAAATTTATTTTTTGAACCCCATTGTGGATTTTGCTTTATGTTTGGATCATTTTTCTTGTTGGAAGTAAATCCCTCCCCTCTCAGGTCTTTTCAACTCCCAAAGGTTTTTTTCCAAAAATGGTTTCCCGTATTTGGCTCCATCCCTTTCCCCCTCATTTTAAAAAATTTCCCCCCTGTGAAAAAAGCCCCCAAACATGATGCTGCCCACCCTGTGTGCAGGGGGATGGTGTGTTAGGGGAAGCTGTTTTGCTTTTTCCCAAAAAATCTCGTTTCATTGTGGCCAAAAAATTGGATTTTGGTTTTATTAGCAACCCCCTTTTTCCCCGTTTGGTGTCTCCCGGGGCTTGTGGAAACTTTAAAGAGTTTTTATGGTATCTTTTAAATGGGTTTCTTGCACCTTCCTTTAAAGGCCAGATTTGTGCAGTGTACGGGTGATTGTTGTCCCAGGGACGACTCTCCCACCCAGCGTAAACTCTGCATTCATCCCGAGTGATCATGGGTCTCGGCTGCCCCTTGTCATTTCCCCTTGTTTGAGAGAAATTAGGGGGACGTCCGGGTTTTGGGGTAGATTTGCAGGGGTTTGTTTTACCCCCATTTCAAATGATCGCCCCATGCCCCTTTGGGGATTTTAAATTTTGGGGAAATCTTTTAGTACCCAAATGGTTTTAAAAAACTTCCCACAACGGGATGGGGCCCTGCCTGGTGTTTTCCCTTGGTTTCGAGCTCTCAAAAGATGGCTTTAAACAAACCCCTGGAACTATACAGAGCAGGTGCATTTATACGGAAATTGATTAACACGGGTAATTTTATTTTCTTTTTTTTTATCTTTTGGGAAAACATTGGTCTTTTGAGAGCCCTCATGAACTTTGGAGTGATTTTTGCTCCCCTAAAAAAAATGGGGCCCAAATAATATTGCACCCCCCCCTTTTTAATTTATTTTTTTTTTTTTAACTGAGTTTAAAAAACCCAATAATTTTCCCCCATTTCACAATTTTTTCCCCACTTGTTGTTCTTCACAAAAAAATAAAAAATTTTATATTTTTTGTTTGAACCCGGAAATGTGGAAAAAAGGGGTCAAAAAAGTTCAAGGGGGCCAAATACTTTCCAGACATTATGTGTTTTTATTGTGTGGTGTGTGTGTTTTTTTGGGTGTGTGTGTATGTTGTTTTTATTTTTAAATTTTTTAAAAATTGTGGTTATATAATTTTATGTTGTTTATAAGTGTGTATGTGTTTTTATGTATAATTTTTTTTTAAATTAGACAAAATTTAAGAAACACTAATTAGGGATTAAAATACACTGGGGATCGATCGAAAACCCTTTTTGGTGTAAAACCAATTGGAGTGTTACTTTTGCTAAGAACCCTTTAAAAATCCAAGTTTTTTTTATTGTGATTAATAAACATATACTGAGTAAAATCTTAAAGAAAGGGTCATACAATTTTAAACATTCCAAAGTTTTTTTAATGAAAAACAAATACTACCGGTCAGGAGAGAATGTTTGGTTTGGTTATGCAGTATTGTCCTTTGTAACATTTAGCGTTGTATTAGTTATATTATTATTAGTGATCATTGTGGATAATTACTTTTTTTCATATATTATTTGTTTTTTGGGTTTTTATGGAAAGTAATAAAAGTTAAAGGGGTATTACGACAAAGCCATTTCCTGTTCAGAGATTGGCTCGTAGCTCGCTCTCTTGCTCAGCTTTATTTGTAACTCTCATAGGAATAAGTGGGAGTTATGTGCAATGGGGGAAACTACACAAGACGGCCCCCTTCCCCCTTCATGAGGCCGGGGCCGCACTTGGAGGAAGAGGTTTTGTGGGGGTACCTTTTCAACTTTCACATTGGGTCTATGTTTTTGGTGCAGTGATCTATTTTGTGACCAGTGTAAAAGCTGGTGACTATTGGGAATTTAGAACCTGGAGCATGCCCTGTCCATTATGGAAATTGCCATGTAGTAATTTTCACTTATTCTTATGACAATTTGTGGTAACATTTGCATGTAAAGCTTCATGGACGTACATGTGCTTTTGCTAATTTCTTTTGCTTTGTTGTTTTTTTTTCCCCTCACTAAGGAACAATTTTTAAATGTAAAGACCTCATGAGTTGTATACAAGAAATTGTGGTGAGGGTTGTGGAGCAGAGGTATGAAAATGGAAATTGCAGTGTTTGAATGCAATAGGTTTTCTTTTCTAGGAGGAGGAAGAAGAATAAATGTATTAATTTCCAAAGGAGGTACACAGATCCTGCTACAATTGCTGCTTAGTGCCAGTAAGGACTCTTCTCCGAATGAGGAGTTAATGGTTCTCCCCCCAGCTTGTGGCAAAGTAGGCCAAAAGGGGATGTCTGCGATTTTAAAGAAATAAAAATTGATTATAATTTACCCTTTGTAGGACGAGGAAACCATATGTAGGAAAACCTTGGGGAAATTTATAATATATATATATATATAATATATATATAGTATATATATATATATATATATATATATATATATATATATAAATGTACATCACTTCTTCATCTCATGATGTCTAGTTTGTGTGTGTAGGAGCCCTTATAGTGTTAGCCTGGCCCTAAGGAAAGTCACCAGGCTTGTCTTATGATGATATCTGCCACCAGTATAAGGGTGTTTGCCATCTCAGCCTTATAGGTATTCCCATTTCAGCCGTGATTGTCTATGTTCACACGGCTTATTGCAGGGAGTACAGTACGTCCCGCAGTTGCGCCGGATGTTCGAGAGTTCGCACGTACTGCCGCGATGCGGGGGGAGGGGGAGGCCCGGCCGGCCCCATAGACATTCAATGTCACTTATCTCCCCATGAGTCATATTGTACGCCCAGGGAGAGGAGGCGTAATCCATAGTTCTCTATGAGAACTGTGGATTACCGTAATGACTGGGGCACATTTTGCTCGTATTAGAGTGCAGTACGCGGCGAAATGCACCCCAATTTAAAGGGACCCTGTCACATAGATTATGTCCCCCTTGCTGAGGGCAGCACAAGCCAGTGTCAGACCTGCTGTTTCCACCCGCTGGTTCCTTATTCTGTAAGATGCAGGAGTTTTAGAGCATTTACCCTCAAATCTTATTCATGAGTAGGTGTTAGCCCTGCCCACCAAAGGCTAGCCCCGCCCACCCATTCACATGTTTCTACCTATTCAAAGTAATAGGTTTGTCAGTTGAGGTGGGTGGAGCTAGCCTCAGGTGGGCGGGGTTTGAAAAAAACTGACTCTTTGAATGACTCTTCTGGCTGAAAACTGCAGATTTGAGCTTTAAAATTTCACGAAAACTACAGCATCTTACAGAATAAGGGACACAGCGCTGGAAACAGCAGGTCTGACACTAGCTTGTGCTGTGACAGGTTCTCTTTAAGCCGTGTGAACATAGCCTAATAATGTGGTGGTTGGGACTTTGGCTGCAGCCAAGCAGACTTTAATGTGCTATTTTCGTAATCTAATGTAAAAGAGTTGGCGTTATGGAAACGGTTTAATAATTCCTGAGTTACGGAAACCAGGTAGCTTGCTGTGCTATGCTGTGTCTATTACTGTTCACTTCTAGAGAGATTGCAGGAACAGGATAGAACAGCCCACTTAGGTGTTTTTGTAATCCCAGACACCCATGCCCACCTCATCTGTGCCCTGTTTTGGAGACAGCATATTGATGACAAATCCTGTGGAGCTGACAGATCCTCTTTAAGGGATTAATCGATGTTGTATGCATTTGATTATAGTTGTGGAATCAAGAATCAGGAAATACTTTGCAATCCCTTTAAATAACATATTCACCATTTTGTATCACAGAGCCTGCTCTTCATAGCCAGCTTCAGGCTCCTACTTTGTGTTCAGGCTGTGGATGGATCTACAGCAGTGCTTAGCATATTGAGTCTGGTATTCCTAGCTGAACCTGTTAAAGGGACATTGGTGATGGATTGGTCTAAATAGTAGAGCAGATGGCTACAGAACTGTGAAGGGTTAAAGGGTACCTGTCACAAAGATTATGCCCCCTTTGCTGAGGGCAACATAAGCTAGGCTCAGACCTGTTGTTTCCAGCGCGGTGACCCTTATTCTGTAAGATGCTGTAGTTTTAGAGCATTTACCACTCAAATCTTATGCATGAGCAGGTGTAAGCTCCACCCACCAACGGCTAGCCCCGCCCACTGACAGTTATTCACATTTCTACCTATTCAAAGTAATAGGTTTATCAGTTGAGGTGGGCGGGGCTATCCTCAGATGGGCGGGGTATGAAAAAAATGATTCTCTATATGACTCTTCTGGCTGAAAACTGCAGATTTGAGCATTAAATATTCAAAAACAATAGCATCTTACAGAATAAGGGACACCACGCTGGAAACAGCATCTCTGTCACTAGCTTGTGCTGTCCTCAGCAAGGGGGGCATAATATATGTGACAGGTTCTCTTTAAGGTTTGTAAGTAAGAAACTTAAGCAAGATTATGTGCTACTGATAAGACACAGCAGGGGAGTGACCTCACTATCCCTATGATGGTAACTAGGAAATCTTGTGTAATCAAGAAGGGGATGAGAACTGCTCTAGCTCTGAAAGAAAGCAACATCGATTTATTTCCTAATTGTCTTGTTTACCTTTCCCTACATGTTTAAAACAAATCAATGTGGTAAGAAAACCCTTTTAAAGAAAACATAATCATGATAATAACCTATTCAATCGGTGTCTTTTGCACTTTGAGATGACCAAGTTATTTTTATCTTCTTAGACAAAAAATTTGGAATAAAAGCACGAGTCAGTGGAGCGCTGAACATCTCTCTCAACCTGGTCAAACAAAACCTGCAATGTCCAAAGCTGCTGCTTCCATGCCTTCAAGTGTTACGTGTGTACTGTTTGAACTGTGAGTACTGGCAGCTTTAAGTGTAGAGTATGAAAAGTATTGCATTTTCTTGGAAAAATTATTTATTCTTACTATCATTTCACATGAATACTCCTCCCTTCTTCAGTAGATATACCCAGATTAACCATAACATTACAACCACCCGCCTAATATTGTGTAGGTCCCCTTTGTACACTAGATCTCTAAGGGTATCATGTAGCATTTGGCACCAAAACATTAGTAACAAATCATTTAAAGGGAATGTGTCATCAAAAATGACTTATTGTTTAACTCACGTTTTTATGTTAAACACATTTTTTTTAAAGAATTTTTGGTTATATTTTTTATTAATTTTGCATATCACTTTCAATATTTTTTAATAATTCTTAAAGGGGTTTTGCCACGGTGTAATGTTGACGTGGGATCCTCCAAAATGGATATTTAATCAATTTTCTAAATATATGTGATTACAAAAATTGCAGTCTGAGAGAGCTACAGCCTTCCTTACATGCCCTTGGTTACGTCAAAGCTTCTATTAGATATGACCTGACAAGAGCTGCTGTCTGCTGGCCGGGCTTGCGCAGATCACACTTCTTATCTGATGAGACTGAGCTGCAGAAGTTTTTAGGCACCGGGTAGCAATATGTTTTCTTTTGTATACAGAATAAACTAGTTGTAGAGTGATTAGATCCCTGCTTTATCTGATGACAGGGAACATTAAGAAGCTTTCAAGCTGCTGTGTAGAAAAGCTGTTGTCTTTTGTACACAGAAGCCACAAGTTATAGTTTGATTATTTCAGTGAACATGTCACACGATCCCTTATGCAGCTTTGTGCTCTGGCTGTGTGCATCTCTCTCTCTTTCAGCTCCGTGATTTGTTTACATTAGCTTCTTGGCAGATAAGGCTCCTCCTGACAGTGCAGTCTGAGGCTGTGTCTTGCTGTATTGAGAATCCACTCTTGTACTGTTTATTATTTCACTTAAGTGTTGAGACGCTCCCTTGGATTCCTCACTCCTCACTGGCCCCCATCCTCTCTCCCCTGCAGCTTCATGACTCAGCGTGAATTGTTGACATTCTGCCTGTGCTAAGGAGAGAGGTAAGAATCTTTCGTCTCGGCAAATCCCCTTTAAGTCCTGCAGTTTTCACTTTGGCAACTAGTCCTTGCTTGCACTGCTTTAACAGCAGTCAGAGAGATACTTTACAGCAGCTTCATGCACATAGGATCCATAAGACTGTTTCTGTCCCATAGACTTCTATAGGACAGTTTTCTAGTCATGCTGTGTGACCTAGGAAGAAATCACTCTGCAGGGAGGAGGGGGGTGAGAACTGTGACATCTCCTCTTGTGACTGGTGGATTCTGTGTTATCTATTCACACTGGTGTCTCCTTTCAGTTTGACCCTGCTTGTGTTAATAATGAAAAGACAACTGAGAATCTTTATCTATAGGACAGGAAGTGTCAGACTGTTATTAGGCTTAGTGGCCAAAGTGAAAACTGCAGGACTTGAGAAATATTAAAAATATTGAAAGTGATCTGGAAAATTAAAAATAAAACATAACCAAAAATTCTTAAAAAATCTGTTTAACATAAAAACGTGAGTTAAACAATAAGTCATTTTTGATGACACATTCCCTTTAAAGATAGAGGTTAGCTGCTTTACTTATAAGCTTTACAAATATGGGGGAAACTGGAATTTAACCAATATTTAGGGTCTTGTTCATTAGCAATCTCCATTGAAACACAACATAACTGCTGGTATCCTGGACATCAAGGACCAGTGAAAAATAAAAAGGAGAGAAAAAGTCATGATACTAGGAAGCTTTCATCTGCACTTGTACAGGTCCTGGATGTTCTGAAACCTAGCTCATACATAGTGTGTCTAAGCTAGGCTTGATGATGGATGTGTCACATCAAATAACCCTTCATCTTGTTTACTTCAGTCCCTGTCCCCAATGGGACACATATTCTCATCAGTTTCATAGAACGCCAATTCACTGCTGAGTATATTTTTAAAGTTTGGTTGGAAACCAGAGTACTTGGAAGAAATCCATACAAAGGTTTTCTATAAGAACAGTGCCCAGAGCATCACATTATAGGGAGTGGCACCAGAATAAGAATATAGGAAGAAGTTGATCACATTATAGGGCGTGGCACCAGAAGAAGAATATAGGAAGAAGGTGATCACATTATAGGGAGTGGCACCAGAAAAAGGGGAATATAGGAAGAAATTGATAAACATTATAGGGAGTGGCACCAGAATAAGAATATAGGAAGAAGGTGATCACATTATAGGGAGTGGCACCAGAATAAGAATATAGGAAGAAGGTGATCACATTATAGGGAGTGGCACCAGAATAAGAATATAGGAAGAAGGTGATCACATTATAGGGAGTGGCACCAGAATAAGAATATAGGAAGAAGGTGATCACATTATAGGGAGTGGCACCAGAATAAGAATATACGAAGAAGTTGGTGAAGGCACTAGTAATTGATCTCACATTTGCATAGCCCTTTGTATGTGATTCATCAGACTACCTTTTTTATTATTGGACCAGTTCTGCTGTTCACTTCTTGAGCACTTTCAGTGGTGAACAGTGGTTAGCATGGGTTCTTACGAAGTTTTGCTACACTGTGTGTTCTGAGGGGTTTTTTTTTTGTCATAGCCTGCATCAACTTTGTTAGCTGTTTGTGGCTCTTGTAGGTGAATGGACAAGACAAGTCAGACTCAGTCCATGACCCTACAGCTAATCCACCAGTTGTAATTCCACATTTTGTAAATGGCAACCAATGCATATTAGGAACACCCCACTAAACCTGACCAAGCTATGTAGCTGTCACAATCTAAACCCTATTAAAGTAACTCAGACCTCTACATTTTCCCATTTTTCCTGCTTCCAATACAGCAACTTCAAGAACAGACTGTTCACCTGCTAGTAACTCTAGCACCAGAGATTGGAGATAGCTCAGATGCAAGTATTTTAACCCTTTTGATGCTGCGGTAAACACGACCACAACTTGGAAAGAATTAAGAACTGTTTTGTTGCCCTGTCATGCCCCTCTACACCCCGCAATGAGATCAAGGGGTGAGGAGCCGTTGTCATTGCTGCCAGGGAGCTAAGAAATGCCTATTAGTCCTATTACAGCCTGTAGTATTAAAGCCATTTTTGTATACTATTCTGCAATACATTACTATTACATAACAGTGCACAAGTGATCGCACCTTCTAATGGTCCAGACCTTGAGGGGCAGAAGAGTACAAATAATAAAAGTTCAACACACTTCTCTTTTGCAATTTTACAGATGATGATAATAATAATAAAAAAGTGAAACATAGTTGGTATCATAATTGATATCTATTAAAATATAGCGTTATTTATTCTATACAACGAACACCGGAGGAAAAAAATACCACACATCAAAACGGTGTTGTTTTTGGTCATTTGCCAGCCCCCAAAAATTGGAATTAAAAATAATAATGATTGGTGCAAAAAATGGCACTACAACTAAAATAAAAAAACAAAACAAAAAAACAAACATATTTTGTAAGCTTCCGCTTACCTCTGAGTCGCCATCTTGGAGATTTTTGCTTGGCTTTTTGGATCACCATCCTTGGTAAAACAATATTGGCACACAAATCTTCCAACACCGGGGGATATTTTATACTCTCCTCAGCCAGCTTTATTGAGGCATGTGTACAATAGTTTATAGCCAAAACAAACGCATAAAAAGAAATCCTCAGCCCTCTGGCCACTAACTCACATTCAGAGTCCCTCTCTGTCCAGAGGTCTGTGCCTATTCCGCAGCACCCTAAAACTACAGTGTTCTCACTGTGTAACAGGCTTCCCTTAAGCCTCTGGGGCCAAAGCTCCATTCCCAGCTCTGCTGCTCCAAACATCCATGTAGCAACCACGCCCCCTGCTCACCTGCAGTACCAGCCCTTTAATGGGCCTAGTAAGACCTGGCACTGGAACGTGGGGACGACCTCCCACCAAATGCTATGACTGTCCTGGGAAAGGAAACCCATACCTGACTGCAAGTCAGCCATACTAGCTAACTGTGTCAGTAACCTATTGTTACTGACACCAAATAGTTTCCTTCCCCCACCAAACCCAGATTTTCGGTGGCCCATCTGTAGCAGGTATCCTGCTGAACTCCACCTAGTGGCAGAGACCTGCAACTGCACAAGGTCTCTGCCACATTATATATTATTATTTATTTTAGAGCGCCCTTGATTCCAGGGAGCTGTACATTTAAGGCGGGTACATAAATAACATTGGTCAAACAATTACAAAGTGACAATAAGGGACTAACAACTGGTACAGAGGGAGAGAACTTAATTAGTGAACTCCATAAAAACTAATCCTACAGAAAAATCAAGCAGTTGCATTACACCATGTAAAACATTTTTTTTGTTTCCCAATATATTGTATGGTACCATTGAAAAAAGTCCTGTAGAAAACCTGCATCGTATGTCTATGTAGACTTAAAAATAAAAAAGTTCTTGGGAGGAGAAAATAAACTCCACATCGACAAAAATCACTGTTACCAAGATTTTCAGAAACAGTGACCGCTCCGACAAGTTCTGCTTTGTTAGAAAGTACCAGATCCAACAGAGCATCACTTCTAGTGGGTTCCTCCACAGACTGCCCCATAAAATTATCCTCTAACAGATTGAGGAACTTCCTTCCCTTTTCAGTTGATGCAGAACCGTGACCCCAGTCAATGCCTGGGAAATTAAAGTCGCCCATTATTATCACTGTACCTGCCTGTGCTGCCCGCACCATTTGATTATGCACCTGTTCTTCTATCTCCTCAGTGATGATCGGGGGTCTATAGATTACACCAGAAATAATATTTTCTGCATTAACCCCCCTTTGTATTTCCACCCACAATTTTTCCACATCATTAGCTACTCCGCCCTCTATTACCTCTTTCACATTTGCCTTCATTTCACTCATTACATACAGACACACTCTTCCTCCCCTCCTGTTCGCTCTGTCTTTCCTAAATTGATTAAAACCTTGAAGGTTGACCGCCAATCATGCGAGGAGTCCAGCCATGTTTCAGCAATACCTACCACATCAGTCAGCTCTTCTACAACTAGCGCCTCAAGTTTCCCCATTTTGGTTGCAAGACTTCTAGCATTTGTGAATAGACATTTTAAGTTCCCTTCCAGTTTTACACTTTCCGTCAACGTTTTGGGATTGTATCTAACATGTTCATTAGACGGCATGGGATCATACATTACCCGATCAGTAGACAGCATGGGATTAAACGTTACCTGTCAGTTTGGGGACGGCATTCGATTAAACATCTCTCCTTCAGTAGATGGCATGGGATTATACATTACCCTTTCAGATGATGGCATGGGATTATACATTATACCTTTAGTGGACAGCATGTGATAATTTATTACACAGTTAGTAGATAGCATGAGATTACATGAGATATTGTGGGTACCTACACTCATCGGCCACTTTATTAGGTACACCTGTCCAACTGCTCGTTAACACTTAATTTCTAATCAGCCAATCACATGGCGGCAACTCAGTGCATTTAGGCATGTAAACATGGTCAAGACAATCTCCTGCAGTTCAAACCGAGCATCAGTATGGGGAAGAAAGGTGATTTGAGTGCCTTTGAACGTGGCATGGTTTTTTGGTGCAGAAGGCTGGTCTGAGTATTTCAGAAACTGCTGATCTCCTGGGATTTTCACGCACAACCATCTCTAGGGTTTACAGAGAATGGTCCGAAAAAGAAAAAAACATCCAGTGGCGGCAGTCCTGTGGGCGAAATGCCTTGTTGATGCCAGAGGTCAAAGGAGAATTGGGAAAGACTGGTTCGAGCTGATAGAAAGGCAACAGTGACTCAAATAGCCACCCGTTACAACCAAGGTAGGCAGAAGAGCATCTCTAACGCACAGTACGGCGAACTTTGAGGCAGATGGGCTACAGCAGCAGAAGACCACACCGGGTGCCACTCCTTTCAGCTAAGAACAGGAAACTGAGGCTCCAATTTGCCCAAGCTCATCAAAATTTGGACAGTAAAGATTGGAAAAAACGTTGCCTGGTCTGATGAGTCTCGATTTCTGCTGCACATTCGGATGGTAGGGTCAGAATTTGGCGTCAACAACATGAAAGCATGGATCCATCCTCCCTTGTATCAACGGTTCAAGGCTGGTGGTGGTGGTGTCATGGTGTGGGGAATATTTTCTTGGCACTCTTTGGGCCCCTTGGTACCAATTGAGCATCGTTACAACACCTTGTTGAATCTATGCCACGACGAATTGAGGCAGTTCTGAAGGCAAAAGGGGGTCCAACCCGTTACTAGCATGGTGTACCTAATAAAGTGGCCGGTGAGTGTATATCTTCAATGCTGGTTTGCAACACATGGATCTCCTTATCCACTGGTCTACTCCACCTCCCCCATTCCACATCTCCACCTGCCGATATAGTCTGCCCACTCTCTAACCTATCCCTCAGCACAGCAGACCCCCTTCCATTCAGGTGCAATTTATCTGTAGAAAACAGATTGTACCCCAATGAAAAATCAGCCCAGTGCTCTAAGAACCCAAACCCCTCTGTCCTACACCAAGACTTCAGCCATGCATTTAACTCCCTGAGCTCCCGCTGTCTTTCCTGAGTAGCACATGGCACTGGCAGTATTCCGGAGAACACAACCTTGGAGGTCCTTCCCTTCAGCTTTGAGCCTAGTTCTTTAAAATTATTCTTTAGGATCCTCCACCTACCGTGTATTCAGTCATTGGTTCCAACATGGATCACAACAGCTGGGTCATCGCCAGCCCCTCCCCAGTAATTTATCCACCCTGTCCACCACAAGCCGAACCCTGGCACCAGGGAGACAGCAAACCATTCGGTTGAGGCGGTCCTGGTGACAATTTATTCTATCCTTCTTCCTGATTATATAATACCCTACCACTACTATCTGTCTTTTCTTACCTGCATTCCCTTTCCCCCCGACTACTAGTTGGGCTGTTCTTTTTCCCGCTGCTAGGAAGAGCATTGTCCACTAGGGTCACTTTTGAGGACTGATTCCCCAGCATTATCGCCCAACTTGCAATTTTGCTAGAATCTCAGGAGGAGAAGTGGCCTTTCCTTTTTCTGGTACCCCTAGAACCCCCCCTGTGTACATTTAGCCAGCTACCCGGGTGCTCCTGCGATCCAATACTCCACCCTCAACATTTAGCCCCCCCCCTAACTGCTTGCTCCAAGAGTAGCAAACTCCTCTCTTCATTGTCAATCACCCTCAGTGTCGCATTTTGCTCCTCTAGGTCTAAAATGCGAGCTACCAGAGTAGCAACATGCTCACATCTGCTACAGCGGGATATTCACCCTGGACCTCTTGCTCCAGTAGTGCATACATAAGGCAGATTGTGCACTGCTGGAAATTTGCCAGTGAAGCTGCCCATTAATCCCGGTGCAACAGCAATGAAGAGAAAAAAAAAAGTTAATGAGATTGAAGTATTAAATAAAAGAGGTTTGTTTACTTACCAGTTTTTCTCTCCTGTTTTTAACTACGGTTTGTTAACTCAGCACTCAGTTTGAGCCAAGCAATGGAGCCACCAATAGAGCCACCAATAGAGTTATAGATCTGTTCCATCCACTTTAAACAGAAAGCCAAACACAGATGTGAACCAGGCCTTACACTGAGCATACATGTACCACAAGGCCTAATGGATCTGTATTGGCTTTATTTTGTACCTTTTGCAGCCATGGCTTTATTTTGTACCTTTTGCAGCCACAGAGATGCATAAAGGGCGACCTGTATGAATCCTGGTGTTGACAGGTCAGTTCTGAATAGCTTTAAGGTAGTATAGACTGCGCCAGAATGTATGACCCTGTTCTTCTGCAGGTCATACATACGGGTGTATTGTAGTGCAAATACGACAACTCAGGCTTAGGCATCACCTTTAACTTGGTCTGGCTGTTCTGTGCCAAAGTTTTGGTGTCAAAGAATCATAAATGTGTCTACTTCTACTAATGTGATGCAAAGCCCCCAGAACGCCCCAAATCTTTGGTGCATTAAAAAGGGATTTATTGCACCAAAGTTTGGAGTGCACCTGTTCATATATTCTTTTTAGTTCAAAGTGCACAGAAAACTGCACATCCCCGTTCATACATGTCTCCCAAAGTGTTTATTCATTTAATGTCATATGGCGGCAATTTAATTTGCGCATGATCCATTGTATGACCTACTGTAGGCATAACCCTTCGAGAGGAAAATAGGTTTAATGCGTAACCATACTGGGTCTCTGCCATATGCATGAGACCTAACTGTGACCTGTTGTCTAATTGCAGGTGTGTCGCCACTCACGTGCATTATAATTGCTTTACTATCATTTGGTTTGGTAAATCAGTTTACGGTACTTTGTTTTTAGTTAGAAAATTCGGTAATTAAACATATTTCTCTGTTGATTTATTTTTTTGTTTTCAGCTGTAAATGCTGTGTACCTGGGCAAAAACGGAGCAGTGGAACTTCTTTTCAAGATCATAGGACCATTCAGTAAAAAGAACACCAGCCTAATGAAGTAAGTGCATTATGTTGTAATATGCAGTGGTGCCGCACTTCTCTTTTGCACATCTAGTCCTAGTATCCTTCCTACAGTTCTAAGAATAGACAACGTATTTCACAAAAGAAGTTTTGTAATGTAGTTTTGTAATGGAGAAGCCAATTTTTAATGGATTAATAAAGACACAGTTTTATATTTCTAATGATTCTGGCTTCTCACTGAACTGGTATTTCTTCAGTCAGTATCTTTCACATGGTTGGTGTGAAGAGCTCAGTAGTATGTTCTCTCATCTCAGTTCATTTCTGTTTTTCTGTTTAAAAAAAAAAAAAATCACAAAGATAAATTGCAGTTTCATAAAATATTTTGTAATATTCTCAGAAAACATCATTTTCGTTTTCTTTTGTAAAATCCTTAGGCCGGGCTCACATATTGTGAATTTATAACGCAGCAGTGTAAGTAAATGGGGTTTTAACAAAGCCAATTAACCTGCAGCTTTAACGTGGCCGATTCCAGAACTATATGTTGCAGAAATGCTGCGTTACTTTCATCGCAGATTCCATTCACTGCAATGCGGTATTTAAAATTCACAGTTTTCTTGACGCCTAAATCTGCAATGCATTCTGTGGGATTTTGCTAGCGCTTTAAAGGGGTTGTCTCATCTCAAAGTTTCATAGGATGCATGAATGAAATAATGTTGCTTTGCTCTGTCACTTCCTGGTCAAGCTGTCTGTAATTAGCATATGAGCTCCGTGTATTCAGACTTCAGGCTAATGTAAACAGTAATTAGTCTTTTGTCTGAAAGATCAGCTAGCACACAGGCTTTCACACTACTGGCCATGTCATTCCTCATAGTATCAAACCAATGATCTACCATGTTTCCCTCTTACCTCTAACCTTCCCTAAGTTGCATCTCCTTCTCAAGTGAATTTGCCCTCATGACATGACCAAAATAGATCAGGGACCATTCTTAGTTCAAAGGATGAAGAACATCTTTATTGCTTGTGAGATCCAACAGATGATATATCCTTTTCTATATGTCGCAGGGAAATGATGAAAATAGGGATTTGATCAAATCCCTAAGGGAAAATAAAAACTCTGCGGGGGGATTTCCCTAAAGAACATCAGTGAATTGATCAAATCCCTGAACTGTTTTACTGAAAAGATGAATCCTCTCCCTTAGGGGCCATTTACACGGCAAGTGCCAAATACTGGTCGGTTATGCGATGAGCGGAGAAAAGCCCTCCCCCTTCACATTGAGATGCACATATTCCATCCGGAAACCGGTAGTGAGACAACCCCTTTAATCATGACCGTCAGTCTGGAGGCTAGCCAAATGTATATATTCACTGTAGGAATTTTCAAAGTAAGTAAGAGGTAACCTATAGAGCCATAGGTGACGTAAGAGTGGTATAGTGGTAATATGAGGACTCTCGGCTGCTCGTATTAGCGTCCCATACACCAAGCAATTCTCCCCTCCCTTCTTTACTACACTGCAGTCTCACTGAATTCCTTAGCGATTACCACTATACCACTCTTACTTCACCTTTGGCTCTATAGGTTACCTCTTACTTTCATATTCCTACAGTGCTATATCCGTTTGGTTATCCTCCTGACTGTGACTTCCATGATTAATACTTATATAGCCGAAATGTCACATCAATTGGTCACGATTCTGGACTTCTAATTATTGATAAAAAAAAATATAGTTTCCACTTTTTGTGCACTGATTGACTGTAACTTATGGATTTACGAATATAAAGATCATCTTCAATTATCTGTACGCGTGCTGTGGATTTTCTAATTAATATAAATATAGGACCTCAATATCCCTTCCACGTGCACCCACCCCACCAGAGTGCCGGATATACCTTATCGTATATTGGAGCTCATTTACATTACTTACTGACCAGCTTCAAACCTTTAGAGCTTTGTAGCCTTGTGCACTACAGTTCACAAACCTCCTGCACTCATGTCACTGTAACAGGAATAGCTGAACTGTTATGCCAGTCATAGCTATAGAACCACTTTCAGCCTGACTAGGAAGTGTGAGTGTGAAGCTGCAAGTGGCTCTGTAAAATATCATGGTAAGACAACCCCTTTAATGTATAGAAAAGAAAGCAGCACTATGAAAGAATTCCCTTTTTATCGGATGGGCATCTTAAACAATATGAGGTTTCCATTCTAACATCTATGACTTTTGTCAGACACGGTTGCTGCAGATATCCGCAGAGAACAAGTAGCACTGTAAGAACAGAGCCCGTCGTATAGTTTTCTCCACTATGATATAGGCTTTCCTCCTCTAACAATACAAACCTTTTCACGTTTCTTCTTGATAATTGCAGCAATTGTGTTTGACACAAGTCCCGGGTGGTTGGACCAGAATGTCCCGCATTGTGTGGATTGCCTATTTAATTCAAATATAAAGTGGCAAATTTGTTGCCCTGCTTTGTTCTCTTGTATTCATTTATCAATGTGACATCGTACTCTTGCACACCTCACTGACACACAATGCTGCTGATCTCCCTTTACTGCTACATGTATTATGTAAGTGGCAGCAGCCTCCCTTTCGGAACTGATCCTTCCTTCTGCGAGCAGCTTCTTGCATTATTAAAGGGTGATGACGGGACAATACTCCTTCAAACAAGAACCAATTCCTACAGTGTATTACGTTATTACCTTCATGTGTGCTAGATATAGAAATAACGCATTACAGTGATACCACATTAATTTTTGGGAACAGAACTTATAAACCGAAACCTAATTTACTAAGCAAATGCTAACACAAAACTACACAGCCGAGTCACATTATTATGACCACCAGTTAATATCCAGGAAAAACCGCCACGTGCAGCATAGACAGCAGCTAGCTGAGCTGGGATTGACTCAATAAGCTCCTGGTAAGTTGTTACAGGTATCTGAAGCCATGCTGACTACATCCCACAGCTACTGAAGGGTGCATGGGGGGAGGATCCATAGAGTGAACCTGATGATCAAGGTGACCCTCTAGATGCTCAACTGGATTTAAAGAGTACCTATCACCTCCACACAAACACCTAAAATAAATAGTAGATGAAATAAGACTTTTCTTAAATACATGTCCTTAGCAATCCAGAGGGTTTCCCTCAGTTTTACAGGGAAACAGGCATTACTTTCACTTTGTAAGGCTAAGTTGATACAGCTTAAACTGGGACGCATTTCAGTCCGTATTTTGCGCCGTACTGCGGTCAAATACGGGCGAAATGCGCCCCAGTCATTACGGTAATCCACAGTTCACATAGAGAACTATGGATTACGTCTCCTCTTCCCGCTAGTGCAATACACCGCGGGGGAAGATAAGTCACACCGCTAGTAATGAATGTCTATGGGGCCAGCGGGCTGCAGGCCCTCCTTCCCCGCGAGCTTCCGAACACACGGCGTAATTGCGGGGTGTAATTACACCCCGCAATTATGCCGTGTGAACAAACCCTAACTCAGGAGAACCTTATCAATCTGTTGGGAGATACCAACTGTGCAGGGAGAGCTGAGGGCATAGCTGCTAGCACAGGATATCTGAGTCTCTCACTACATACAGTACAGCAGGCACACTAAGGCTATGTCTACACTGCAGTGGGCAAAAAATTACCTGAAAGCCAGATACTAAAAACTGAGTTTTCTGTCCACTGCCTGTCAAAAGCAGCTAAAAAACCGGTTGTTTATTGTTACAATTTGCATTTTTTGGCGCGTTTTTTACCCACGTTTTTTGCTGGTCTTCAAGTCCGTTTTTCAATGTATGCATAAATTAAGCCATTGGATGTAACTCCGCCCTACAAAAGGGGATGGAAAGCACATTATTGCATTAATATGTAATCTTGTAGTCGTTTTAAAACGGATTTTGGCACTAGAAAAAGTCTCGCTTTTGTAGCCAAAAATACGTTTTTTTAATGGATTTTGGCACTGAAGTCCATTTTTTTTTTTTTTTTTTTTTACGGATTTTGGTGCTAAAATCCTTATTTTTACAGATTTTTGACACTAATTGTCGCTTTTTCCGCTAAAAATCCATCGCTAATATTAGGTCTTAAGCTTTTTGTTGCTAAATAAGCATTGTTTTCTAAAAATGGACTTTTCCGCTAAAATCCTTTTTGTTTTATGTATTTTGGCGCTATAAAAGTTATCTAGCTTTTGTCGCTTAAAATACGGGTTTTTTAAGCGATTTTGGCACTACAATATGGGTATTTACAGATTTTTCCATTAATAAAGTGATCTCGCTTTTGTCACTAAAATACGTTTTTTATGGATTTTGACGCTAAAGTCCATGTTTTTATGGATTTTGGCACTACTGTTATCTTGCTTTTCCTGCTAAAATTCTGGCTTTTTATGGATTTTGGTGCTAATAAATTTATCTCCTAAATCTTTAAGAAAAAAGGATTTTTTAGTGACAAAAGTAAGAACTTTAGTAGCAACAAAATCCATAAAAAAAGTATTTGTGTTAAAATCTGTAAAAAATAAAAAATAAAAAAAGATTTGAGTGCCAAAAAACGTAAAAAATTTATTTTTAGCAACAACAGGGAGAACTTTAATAGCGCCAAAATCTGTAAATAAAAATAAAAAATTTAGCGCCAAAATCCTTAAAGTATTTTTAGCGTCACAAGTGAGAATTTTATTAGCGACAAAATATTCCAAGAAAAGGATTTTAGCGCCACAATCCTTAAAAAAAAAAGCATATTTAGTGTCAGAGCAAAAATCTTGAATTGCGCAAAAAAGTTAGCGACAAAAACATGATCACTTTATTAACAAACGGTACGAACGAGGACACATCAAACACGTGTATGCAGAATTGAAAAGTATAAACTTTAACACCCACTATAGGAGGGACTAATCTCCTGGGTGGGTTTTCATTGAAAAATTGCGGCAAAAGACATCCGGCGCTTTACATAGACTCCTGTAGTAAATTTTCTGCCCTGCTTTGGGGTTTGTTACAAAAGACGACCAGTAAAAAAACCGAGCAGAAAAAAGCTCAGTGGAGACAGCAGGAGGTTTTTACAATAGAAGTCTATGGGAGTTGATTTCAGTCATTTTTTTTCTGCGTTTTTAGAAAATAAACGCTGAAAAAATGTTATTTTTTACCATGAAGTGTAGACAGAACCTAAGGAAACCGTGTGACAGAGTTTACCTGTTGTCTTAGCCTCCTCTTCCATAGAACACAGGCATCTGTATTACACTGCTGCTGGTGTGCACATGATGTAGATTTACAGGCTCCCCCCTGCAATGAGGACTCTCCCAGCTCAGGAACCTACAATTGTCATCACAGTGATCCATCAAGCTGTCATGTGCCGACTTGGCCTGACTTCAGTGCGGTCTTAAAAGGCCAGCGCTTTTTTAAAAAAAATAAAAAATTCAGGAGAAATGGTTTGGTTTCCCTAATGAAGCTTATTTGAGAAAGTGTTTGTACTTTAGTCTTCTGTTACTTCATGAGGTTTCTCTGAAAGTGATAGGTCCTCTTTAAAGAGAACCTGTCACATAGTTTTTGCCCCCCTGGCTGAGGACAGAACAAACTAGTGTTAGACCTGCTGTTTCCAGTGCTGTGCCCCTTATTCTGTAAGATGCTGTCGTTTTTGTGTATTTAATGCTCAAATCTGCAGTTTTCAGCCAGAAGAGTCATTCGAAGAGTCCTTCAGAGTGTCAGTTTTTTTCAAACCCCGCCCACCTGAGGCTAGCCCCGCCCACCTCAACTGACAAACCTATTACTTTGAATAGGTAGAAACATGAGAATAACTGTCAGTGGGTGGAGCTAGCCTTTAGTAGGTGGAGCTAACACCTGCTCATGAATAAGATTTGAGGGGTAAATGCTCTAAAAACTGCAGCATCTTACAGAATAAGGGGCACAGTGCTGGAAACAGCATGTCTGGCACTAACTTGTTCTGTCCTCAGCAAGGGGGTATAACCTATGTGACAGGTTCCCTTTAAGTCTGTTTACTTAGGGGACCAGGATATTACTTGGAAGACATTTCTAGCTTTATGACATATTGCATTGACTTGGAAGATCCTATCTGTCTTAGGGAAGACAATCATGTATGGGCGTACGTGATTTGCATGGATGGATTCATATTCAAATAGATTGATCGTGCCTTCCACATAGATGAATGGGCCCAGAGAATGCCATGAAAACATTCTGCAGATCATAACGCTGCCACCACCAGCTTGTTTTCTTCCGGCAAAGGTTGCAGGGTGTTTCTTCTCTGACGTGTCTGGCACACCAATGTCCATCTGTTCCATGAAGCAGAAAATGTGACTCCCTGGAGTAGGAAAACCTTTGCCAATCAGTGGAGGTCAAGTTTCAATTTTAGCGAAAATTGAAGCCTTTTTAGCTGATGCAATTTCTTAAGCAGAGATGCAGTGACATCTGTTTGCTTAAAGGGGTTCTGAGAGAAACTAAAAAAACATATAATGGAGAAATACTAAAGATAAGCAGTAAATATCTGTCACAATCCAGTGTTTGAATGACTTACAAACGCTGTTTTATTGCATAATATTACTATGTTGGATCTTTCTTCTAACTGGGCAAGTGGGCGGAGCTACAGTTGCTAGGCGCGCTGTATGAAAAGTACATTTCCCACAAAAGCCTGATTCCTGAGCTATTGATTCTCTATAATATATACCACACAGTCTACTTTCTATGCTGCAGAGCCATCCGTCACGCCACAGGTCTCTCAAGCCGACTATAGCACACATGCTCGGGTATACTAGTCAGCCTAACCAGGAAGTAACTCATAGAGCCTGTCCTACTGCTGTACTCTGCATTTCAGGACAGGTTTCTGCACAGGAAGGAGCCCGGCGGCCATTTTCTTCTGCTATAATGATTATCTCCCAGATAAAGTAGCTTTTTCTAATTAAAAGTATTTAGGCATTTTTTTCATTAGGACATGTAGTTTTATATATTTATTTTTTTCATTTCCAGGAGAACCCCTTTAAGGCTTGGCTCACATATGCGTGGCAAGTTCTTTTTGGCATTTCCGTTGCATGTTCCGTCAGGAATGATGGAAAAAATAGCGTGGAAACCTGACAGACTAGTTGTACTTAAAAGCATCCATTCCTTCGAAACCTCCGACGCAGATGTAAATAAGCCTTAGGGCGTGTTCACATGGCTTATTTGGACGAGGTTTTTGGAGCGTTTCCTCGCCCAAAACCACATCAAAACCTCGCCTGAAACGCGCTTCATCAGAAGAGGTTTCAGAGGCGTTTCTCGGCGAGGTTTTCGACGAGGTTTTCACCCATACAAATTAATAGCCAGGACAAAAACCGCGCCCAAAAGCGCACCAAAAACCGTGCTGAAAACAGGCTTCAAGAATTGACATGAGCCTTCTTTCCAAAGAAGCATGTAAAAACCTCTTCGTGTGTGAACTACAACAAGGTTTTTCATAGGAATCAATTAAATGAACTGGGGGTGTTTTGGACAAGGTTTTGGGAGAGGAAACGCTCCGAAAACCTCATCCAAATAAGCCTTGTGAACATGCCCTTAGAGCCACATGAGCAGTAGGATTCACTGAACTGTTTTAACGTGCGCCTGGCTCTGGGCACAATTAGTGGCCTATTTATATAGGAAATATTTATTTGGTTTATAGGAGGACATGAGTCCTTTTATTTTATCATAGTGAAATATATTTTTATATATTATTTGTTACACATTGCACTATGGTATACTATTGACATGAGTTAGTTGTGATTCTGTTATACTCTATGTGACTGTTTATTGTAGATCTGGCAGCAGGAACATAGGAGACTCACTGAGGGAACAAGAGGGGAAGATGCTGCCCGCTGCAGCTGCAAGGTACTCGGGCACGCCCGCTGCTTGGCACAAGGGCAAAAGGGTTAAAGTTTTTCAGTAAATAACATGAACAAATTCTGGTGTGTTGATAACACTCTGCAGGGAGTGACGTGCCCTTCCTGGCCACTGCTAGAACCTGTAAGGCTATGTTCACACGGTGTATTTGCAGGGCGTAATTACGCCCAGCAATTACGCCGTGTGGACGGGAGCGGGGGAGTGAGCGGGGGGGCCAGCACTTCGCCGGCCCATTGACTTGAATTGCCAGCGGCGCGTATACGCCGCTAGTAATTCACATGTCAATTATCTCCCCGCCCGGCGGATTCGCCGAGCAGGGAGAGGAGACGTATTTATTAGATCTCATGAGAACTGGAAACCTAATGAACGAGGGAAGTCTGGGGCAGTGCAGTATCGTGGCCCGTACTTGGCACAGCAAAGGGTTAATTTACAGAAATACAGACCAATAATTAAGGCGTGTTGACATGCCTTAAGGGTGCTTTCACACGGTGCGTTTTTTGATGTGTTTTTCAATGCGTTTTTTGTGCAGGAAGGCACAGCAATTAATGCTGTACATTGCTGCACAAAAAATCATGGTAAAATCGCGGTAATTTTTTGCTGCGATTTTTGTGCAGCAATGTACAGAATTAATTGCTGTGCCTTCCTGCACAAAAAACGCATTGAAAAACACACCAAAAACGCACCGTGTAAAAGCACCCTAAGAGCACAGAGAGGTGGAGCGTAAGCTAGGGAAGCTTGTGTACAAAAGCAGGAGATAAAATCTCTGGAGAGAAACAAAATCAGAACGGCAATGTAATTTGTAATAGACTTTATTTACCTTTGACTTCATGTTTAAAGCAAATAGGAATACCTCTTTAATTTCCTACTTGTCCATCTTCTTTCACACAAAGACCTTGTATCACCCTAATCTCTAGATCACCTCTATTCTGTTTCTGGACATGTCTATGTGAAAATGCATGATTTATGACAAGCCATTGCTTTGTCCTTGTATGGCAGGTGAAACTTCCAAAGATGCAAAGTTGTGTCCAAAATTATTTCACAGTTTCCTTTTTTTATGGATTATTAATAGATGAATTCGTTTCTGACCTGTTTCTTTAAATTCTATATCTGTCTAGACTCTATGCTTACCTGTCATATTGCTTGTAGTCACAATAGCAGTGTGATCGTACTCAGGTTTCATGTGCCACCTATGGTGTTTTACAAAAAAGCTTTATGTTCATCTATACATCTGCACATCTATCATGTGAGTGAATAGATAAGGGTTAACAACATAACAAAAATAAATGGTTGTTGGGTTCTGTTAAATTGAAGAAAATTTAAGTGTTAACCAGTAAATACCTGTGAGTCAAGATTTTTGGCTAGAGTGTATTAAATCGAAGTAGTTTTTTCACTGACTCTAGTCACAAACGTTAAAACATCTTCAGTATTAGTCACCATAACTTTTTTTTTTTTTGCATAGGAACAGAGACCTAGATATCCCATATTACAACAAAGGATAGAAATATAGCAACTATTGCTAGGGTATGTTCACATGGCTGATTTGGCTTTAAGGCTATGTCTCCACTGCACAGGATTACGATTGTATTTTCGGCGCTTTTAGTTTTTTAAAAGTGTCGAAGATACGATCGTCCCTGCAGCCCCATAGACGGCAATAGAAAAGACGAGCTGTAGTCTCCACATCTCGTCTTTTCTCTGCTCGTCTTCTGGCGCCGGCGTATTATACAACATGTATAATAAGCCGGCGCTTTTAGTTTTCTTGGCCTCTTCCCATACAATACAATTATATGGGCGACGTCAAAAAAAGAAAAGCGCCGCGGTTCTTGTACAAAGCGTGACAAAAACCGCGGTGCTGCATCGGAAAAAAAACGGCAGCTTTTGGGAAGTTTTTTGACCAATGCAGTGTAGACATAGCCTAAAACCTCATCTGAAAGCGCATCAATGCAGAACTTTTTAATCGAGGATTTGATCAGGTTTTTTCTTCATGGTTTCCAATGAGGTTTTGCAGCACTGTTTCAGGCAAGGTTTTGGATGAGGTTTTCCAACACAGTTTTCTTTCTGAAACACTCATACAAATTAATAGCAAGGCAAAAACCACGGCAAAAAACATGTCAAAACCGTGCAATGGTTTTGGAGCTCTGCATTGATTTCCTATGGGAATTTTCAGTCTTGAAAACACTTTAAGAATTGACTTTTTTTTTTTCAGCGTCCAAAACCACGTCCAAAGAAGTGTGGAAAACGCATGGAAAAACCTTGTCATGTTTGAACATTGCTGTTTTACATAGGAATCAATGAAACTGGAGCCTTTTGGAGGCTTTTTTGATGCTGTTTTAGGTGAGGAAATGCTCAGAAAACAGCCTCAAAATTAGCCGTGTGAACTTACCCTAAATGTAATAATATACTACTGGAACAGAAATAACATCCCTTTAGTCTTAATCCCAATTAATTCTTGTGACCAAAAAAAATGGAAGGCACATTAAGAGGTCTTATAAAATCTTTTGGATACAAGTCAGCGGGATCCATCTCTCCATTTTTAAGTAAAAATGATAAAAACCCATTTTCTCCTTTTATACTGACCTCCATACCCTCAATAGATCTGCTGGTATTCTCACTGAGTCTTCTGTCGTCTTCCGGCTCCTGACAATCAGCCCATGCACACTGCAGTCACTGATTGGCCTCAGCAGTCACTTGACATCGTCTTTCGGATTCTTCACTGCCTAGCAGTGATGTCAGAAAAACTCACGTGACGGCTGCAGTCAGTCTGGGGTTGCAGTGGTGAAGTTCGACTGGCAAGACCAGGAAATAGATAGAAGATGGGGGAGATGGCAGCACTGCTGGTTTGGAGGGCAGTACAGACGTATGTTGCCTTTCCTTTTCTTTCCGAGGGGTTCAGGTACATAATACAGACAAATACCCTACTTCTGAGAGCTTACTATCTACAATTGAGAAATGGGACACAGAAGGTGGAGGATGGAGATGTGTGTATTACGGTGTGGTGGCAGCAGGGTTATTGTTCTGAAGAGATGGGTTTTGAGGTCACTTTTGAAACTATTAAAGGTAGATTCTAGCTCTTACAGACCTGTTAGTTTTTCTTCAAGATGCCCTCCTACTGTGCACTCATTAACTGTATTAATGGCACCTATTTGAACACATTATCTGTATAAAAGACACCTGCCACATAATCACGCTCCAACCTCTCCGCCATGGTCAAGACGAAAAAGAGCTGTGTAAGGACACCAGGGACAAAATAGTAGACCAGCAGAAGGCTGAGATAGGCTACAGGACAATAGGCAAGCAGCTTGGTGAGAAGGCAACAACTGTTGGTGCAATTATTAGAAAATGGGAGAAACACAAGATAACTGTCAGTCTTCCTTGATCTGGGCTCCATGTAAGATCTCGCCTCATGGGGTAAGAATGATTGTGTGAAATCGTCAGGAATCGTCCCAGAACTACATGGTGTTGGGACCACAGAGCTGGGACCACAGTCTCAAAGATTACTGTTAGTAACACACTATATTATGATGATTTAAAATCCTGCAGGGCACACAAGGTCCCCCTGCTCAGGCCAGCACATGTCCAGGCCTGTTTGACGTTCGCCAGTGACCATCTGGTTGATCCAGAGTAGGCATGGGAGAAGCTCATGTGGTCAGAGGAGACCAAAATAGAACTTTTTGGTATGAACCCCACTCGCCGTGTTGGGAGGAAGAAGGATGAGTACAACTGCAAGAAGACCTTCCCCACCGTGAAGCATGGGGATGGAAACATCATACTTTGGGGACGCTTTTCTGCAAAGTGGACAGGATGACTGCACTGTATTGCAGGGAGGAAGGATGGGGCCATGTATCACAAGATTTTGGCCAATAACCTCCTTCCCTCAGTAAGAGCATTGAAGATAGATTGTGTGTGGGTCCTCTAACAGGACAATAACCCGAGCCACACTCTCCGTTCAATTAAATTGAAGTTCCAAGTATAACCGAGCGACTGTGCTCAGCTGAGTTCAGTACTATCATTGAAATAAATGGAGAATGTTGTGCATACGTGGGCACATCTACTTTCTGCATTAAAACATTTTTGGGATTATTCTCAAAATCGGTGCTGGTTCAATAGGCGACATCCTCACTTATTAGACTTTTATAGTGTACCGCATCGATATGCCATAAATGTCTCGGGTGGGAAAACGTCTTTAAAGCCTTATGTGGCATTGTGCATCTGTTTAGAATATGACCACCTTATATTTACCTCTGCCTTCCTCCCTCAACACCTTTAATATTCTGTTATGCATTTCTGGATCTTGAAACGCCGTTCCCACTTTTTAAAGATTGTTGGGCTATCTGTCTTTGTAAGGCCAAACATAGATGTAGTGAAGACCGTGTTCTTTTTTGCAGATGAAATTAACTTTCATCCCTACTAGACCCTCCGTTCAGACCCCACGCATATAACCTCTTGGGCTTCTCTTGTGCTATTGTGTTTGACGTACTGGCATTTTAGGAATTTATTTGCTAGACCCTCTTATGTCGTGTGTGGTTTATTTTTAGATATAAATTTAAATGAAGTTTTTCGTCTGGGATCCAAAAAGACCCCAAGCTGAATACTGTTCGCCTGTGCCTTTCTAGCTGCGTCGGGCTGGCACTGTTCCTGTTCACACTCTATAAGTAGTAAAGTTTATTATTTGAATTGTTTTCCAGTGATTCTTGGCCAAAAAAGTCAATTTGTCCACTGTATAGTCAGATATAAATTGTCTGCGATGAGTGCCAGCAAGCACAATGACACTGAGAAGCAATTTAGGTTGAAACAATACAACATTAAGCCTATACCCAACATAAGGCCATGTTCACACGACTTATTGCTGGCATAATTTTGTGCAGCGGGGGTGGGGCGGGAAGGCCGGCAGCTCGCTGGCCCCATAGACATGCCTTATCCACGCCGTGAATAAGTAGCATGTCACTTCTCTCCCCGCTCGCCGTATTGTGCGAGCAGGGAGAAGAGACGTAATCCATAGTTCTATATGAGAACTGTGGATTACCGTAATGACCGGGACGTATTTCAGCCGTACTGCGCGAATTACGGACTGAAAATACGTCCCAAAATAAGCCGTGTGAATATGGCCTAACTGTTCGGGAGCCTTAATTAAGTCTACAATGTAACTTAATTCGTTTTTACTAGAACATTTTAGTACAGTAATTACAAAGCCTGTGATGTTGGTTTAAATAGTTATTGATGACATTCTATATAAAAAAAAATAAATTGACCAAACAGATCGAAAATGGGGTCCTTTCAGACCCCAGGTGGTAAACAACGTATAGTAAATATGTTGGTAGGATGAGGGTTAATAGAATATCTACTATATTTTGATGAGAAATCTTCCCAGGATTCTGAATCCCTGTCCTAAAAAATACTCCCCACTTACCAATCTGTTAGAAAGTGTTGTGATGAGATATTGAATAAGTCATACTCAACTCTAGAAAGATTGAGAAAATCCTGGCCTCTCAAGAGTGGAACATCTGTTTTTAGTATGATAATGTTCCTTACTTTCAATTGAATAAACAATCTGTTTTCATTTCCTTGTGAGATTCTGCATGTCCCCAGGGCAAAAGAGATTTGGAGAACAAAAATAATGACCATAACTTTTTTATGACCAAAACTGGTATCTAAAGCTTTTTTTCCACGTTCAACAACTATTCCAAATAGACTATTACTATATTGTTACTCCACGTTAGCAGCTAGTAGTTAAATCATTATAAATAAATAATTACCATGCATACAGTTGAAACCAGAAGTTTACATACACTATATAAAAAGACACATCTGCATGTTTTTCTCACTATCTGACCTTACCCATTTTAGGTCAATTAGGATTACCCAACTTATTTGTATTTGCCAAATGCCAGAATAATGAGAGAGAGAAATTAAGAAATTTTTATTACTTTCTGCAAAATCAAAAGTTTACATCCATTTCATTAGTATTTGGCTCAGTTACACCAGTTCTGTCATGAGGAATAGGCCAAAATTTCTACCAACTATTGTGAGAACATTGTGGAAGGATACCCAAAACTTTTGACCCAAGTCATACAGTTCACTTCAAACGGTGCCACAGTAGACTCTAAACAAAGCCAAAAAGGAACTAGTGGTACCAAGATATAATTAAAAAGGAAACATGATATAGACACAGTCCCTAAAACAGAAATAATTATTAGTAATAGGGATAGTACCTTACGTTTACAAGTCCAGTCTCTGTATGGATCATGAACGCCCCATGATATGGCAAGGACGGAACAGACAATGCTGCACCTATTAGGGTATGTTCACACGATGTACTGCGGCGCGTACACTACGCGCCGCAGTACATTGTGTGTTTCGGGAGTTTGCGCTAATACACGTATACTCCCGCAGGGGAGAGGGGGGGTGGTGAGGGAGCGGCAGCCCACCGGCCCCATTGACATTCATTACTCATGGCGCGTATTCGCCGCAAGTAATTGACATGTCGCTTATCTCCCCGCGCGTACAATATGTATTGTACGAGCGGGGAGAGGAGGCGTAATCCATAGTTCTCTACGACAACTATGGATTACCGTAATTTTGTTGCGCATCTCGCCCGTATTAGAGCGCAAATACGCGCGAAATGCGCGCCAAAATCACCCCGTGTGAACATACCCTTACTAATGTTTATTAGCTGTTCCTTTTTTGGCTTTGTTTAGAGTCTACTGTAGCACTATTTGTTTCGAAGTAGACCTGCACTCCGATGTGGTGAGTACTTATGTCCCTATTATGTTAGGTTGGCTAAATTGGTATAGACTGCTAACATTACAGCAATTATTGTACATTAGTCTTCCTATGATGATATTTGGTGATGAATAGTTATATCCACTTTATATTTGTCCGCATTTAATTATTTCTTAAACGTTGTTGGTGACATACATTTGAGCCTTAAAGATACAGTGCTATATACTAATATCTTATTTGCATTTTTTGATTGTATGTTTAGGTACATGTTGTAATATATGACCTACTTTATATTCCCTCATAACTCCCCTTAATTTGTCCTTTGAGGAGATCTTAGCCATATGGGAAAGATCGAAACATATTGGGACTAAATTGGAGGGGTTACTAGGGCATTAACATTTTCTAGTGCTAGATTCCTGATGGGGACGCCCTTGTTGGGGTGACTACACAGTTTGTTGTAGACTTAGGGTCAGTATATATTTATAGTTCCCTAGGGTCTACTAGGATTATTCTCCTTTATACATCTCTTTCTTGTCTCCAAATGTGTTAAAGGGAATGTGTCATCAAAAATGACTTATTGTTTAACTCACGTTTATATGTTAAACACATTTTTTAAGAATTTTTGGTGTTATTTATTTTTTTAATTTTCCATATCACTTTCAATATTTTTTAATAATTCTTAAGTCCTGCAGTTTTCACTTTGGCCACTAAGCCTAAGGCCATGTTCACACGGCTTAACTGCGGGACGTAATTACGCCCCGCAATTACGCCGTTTGGCCGGGGGCGGGGCGGGGGCGGCACCACACCGGCCGATAGACTTGCATTACCAGCGGCACGTATATGCCGCTGGTAATTCACATGTCAGTTATCTCCCCCCTCGGCGTATTCGCCGAGCAGGGAGAGGAGACGTAATCCATAGATCTCTATGAGAACTGTGGATTACCGTAATGACTGGGACGTCATTTGCGCACTCCGGCGTGTAATTACGGACTGAAATACGTCCAGTTTTAAGCCGTGTGAACATGGCCTAATAATAGTCTGACACTTCCTGTTCTATAGAGAGAGATTCTCAGTTGTCTGCTCATTATCGTCACAAAGAGGAGATGTCACAGTTCACCCTTTCACCTTCCTGCACAGTGATGTCTTCTCAGGTCACTGAGCATGACTAGAAAACTCTCCTGTAGAAGTGAATGAGACTGAGTCAGTCTTAAGTCTCCTATGTGCATGAAGCTACTGTAAAGCATCTCTCTGACTGCTGTTAAAGCAGTGCAAACAAGGCCCAGTGGCCAAAGTGAAAACTGCAAGACTTAAGAATTATAATAAAAATATTGAAAGTGATATGAAAAAAAAAAACAACCCAAATTTTCTAAAAATGTGTTAAACATTAAAATGGGACTTGAACAATGACAAATTATTTGATGACACATTCCCTTTAAGCCCATGTGATACTTTTGTGGCTGTGATGGGACATAATCTGTTTTACTTTTACTAATAAAGTTATACTGACATTTTTATACTGACATTAAATAAATGTTACTTTTATGATTTTTCTCTTCCGGTGTATATAAATGTATCCTTTATGTTAGAGGGCATAGATATCACTGATATGTTTTACTTGTATGTGGGTAGTAAATGTAATATTCTTATCTTACTTTTGCAGAGTCTCTTTATATACACTCGCCGCTTTACTAAAATAAAGTAAGTGCTTACATAGTGTAATTATTTCCCACGACGATCTGATTGTTTTACTTTACACTCAGAATAATTTCACCCATTCAATGTTTAACTACAGAAACAAATGCCAGAAAAGCAGTGGACCGAGGATATGTTCAAGGGCTTTTAACAACCTATTTGGACTGGCATCGTCATGACACTCGGCACCGGCACATGTTGATCCGGAAGGGCATTCTGCAGTGCCTTAAAAGCATTACAAACATCAAGTCGGGTAGAAAAGCTTTCATAGATGCTAATGGTATGAAGATTTTATATAATACCTCACAAGTAAGTATCTTTCAAAATGCAAACATATTTTGTGTATATTTGCACATAGGCATCCAGGTTATATAATATAATTTTTACGGCCGTTGACATAGCCATATAAGAGCTTGCCTTTTGCGGGACAAGTTGTATTTTTATTGTCATAATTTAATGTACCATATAAAGTATTGAGAACACAAGAAAAGATTATTTGTTGAGTAATGTAACCCCCCCTCTAGTCCGCAATTGTTTTGGAGTTTCATTCTTATAGAGTTCACTATGCAATATAGGTGATAGGATAAGAACATTCTGTTTGTCAATTCAGTTACAGCGATGACACTTTTTTGCTATGTTTAGCTACTTTTAAAAACTGAAAGAAAAGTCTCATAACTTTTTTTCATTTGTGTGTTGATTGATCTGTGTAAAGGGGTTGTTTTTGTAAGGGGAGCTAAAGTTTTTACTACTACTATTTCGGTGTATTTTGGTGGCGGATGTGTGGAGTAGTGAAGCATGGCAGACTTTTTTTTTTTTTTGCTTTGTTTTTACATTTAGGGCTTGTCCCCACAGCACGGGTTTTCAGTCAGTTTCTACAGGCGGTTTTTGGATTTGAAAACCATCTGTAAACCGATTTTGTTAACTTTTTACATTGATTTAAATAGTAAATACGTTCAGCAGTCCCCACTGCACGGATTTTCCGGCAGACGGTTTTTGAGACTGCCGGGGTAACGAAAAACTTGGAACACATTCATTTTTCCGCCCGGTTTTTGGGCAGAACATGTGAATGTGAAGGGAGACAGCTTGAATCCGGAAAACGCGGACAAAAGCCGTCCCCCTGCGTGCCAAAAAAAGACAAAATACCGGTCGGAAAATCCGACCAGTATTTTGTCTTTGTCGTGTGAGCACTCTTATTTATGTATGTATGTCATTCTCCCTCCAGGATAAAAATATGATATCGGAAAAGTTCAGTGATACCAGTTATGTTCATTTTTTATGCTTCTTTTATTTGATTAGTAGGAAAAGTGTTTCACTTTTTTATAGTTTTTTTAAACCTTTAAAAACCCTATTTTACTTTTTTACATCTTTTATTTTAAGTCCCCACAGGGCTTCAATTTGCCATTACTTGATCGCTTGTACAATGCACCATAAAACTAATGTATTTTGGTATATTGTTATTTTTCCACACATTTGTTACATCTTTCCATGCCAACTTCTTGGCATCTATAATTGCATTGCAGCATCTAAGTGGTTAAGTGGCAGATATTGGAGTTAATCCTGATGCCGCTGAAAATAGGAGTCAGCTGTAGCAAGCAGCTTACACCCGCCCTTCTAAAGCTGCCCATATACCTACGATTTTTAAGGGATTGTGTCATCAGAAAATTACCTATTGTTTAACTCATGTTTTTATGTTAAACACATTTTTAAAGAATTTTTGGTTATGTTTTTTTTTATATCGGTATCATTTTTTTTTTTTTTTTTTAAATCCTGAAATCCTCCAGTTTTCACTTTGGCCTCTAGACTTCATTAATAGTATGAAACTTCCTGTTCTTTAGCAGTCTCCTCATGATCAGTACAAGCAGGGTTACAATGAAAGGTGACACTAATGTGTATAGATAATACATGGTCCACCAGTCACAATAGGAGATAATCTCAGCTCCCTATCTTCCCTTCCCTGAACTCTGACTTCTTCCTGGTTACAGATCATGCTTAGAAAACTCTCCTATTTAAGTCAATGTGTCTGCTTCTGTTCACAAGTATCACAAATATTTCATTATGGGAAAGGAGCTGAGAAGCTCAAGCGCCCTCTGTTGGATGTAACAAATCCTCAATTTGCTTTTTACCCACTGGGTCTTTGGAAAGCAAGAAGGGATATTTAGCCAAGCCAGCATCACCCATCTGTATACATCCGTTTCGGGGTTTTGCCCCTCGTCAGTACAGAACAGAGCGATGCTGGCTTGGCTGAGTGGGAGGCAATGAGTGGCTCAGAAAGGGAAGATCTCTCCCTTTCTGTTCACAAGCTCCTATGCCCATGTAGCTGCTGTAAAGCATCTTTCTAAATGCTGTTAAAAGCAGCTCAGGCAAGATGGCTGGCCCCATAATAATTTACAGACAACACAACTGAGAAATCTACAATCAGAAAATAAAAACGGTTAAAAAGAAAAGAATATGTCTTGCTTCAATTGGTAAAAAAAAAATGTCGATAGATTCCCTTTAAATAGCCAGAGCACTGCTGACAAACTGCCTGGGAGATCATTTGTATGCTCTGGAACTAGCTAATAGATGTAGGTCCAGTTCCTGCAACCCTTAACCCCTTAACGACCTTGGGCGTATCCATACGTCCAGGTCGTTTGGGGGTTCACGCACCTGGACGTATGGATACGTCCTGAGGATCGCGCGAACTCTAAAGCAGAGTTTGCGCGATCGGCGCGGGGTGTCAGCTGTATATTATAGCTACAGACCTGGCTTCTACTGCAGCCTAGTAGAAGCAAGTAAACACGCCCCTAAATTCAAAGTGAAGCCAAGAAACCAGGACGAATCAATGTAGTGAGACAACCCCTTTAACTAAAACACATAATAAGTGTGACACGAGGCAAATAAGTGGTTTTTTACCGCAAGTGGCACCCAAATTCTGGCATATATGCATTGCTAAATCTGCTTAAAGGCGATGTATTGCTTCATCAGTTCGTCTGTTTTATTGTACTCTCAGCTTCTCAGCTCTTCAAATTCAGGGGCGTTTCTTTCCCTCCCAGCTGGGTGTTTCTTAACTAAAGGGGGATGACATCATCCCCCCCTTTCACTGTTCATCTCCCCTCCCTCTCTGTCCACATGTCACTGTCGTTCCTCTCCCTATGCAGTCTGATTTTGTAAGAGCTGGTTACATACCACAGGCTAGACAGTCTTCTATGAACTGAGAGCAGCACTGATCTCTTCTCCTCTCACAGCTGGAGGTTTGATACACTTGAATCCAGTCTTCTATGAACTTATCCAGAGCAGCACAGATCTTAGGCACCGAGGCATAATTTTTCTGTTTTCTGATTGTAAAAGCAGCAGCAGTGTTATTGCTGTTGGCTGTGCAGAGTGAAATGTTAACAGCCCCTTATTCTGAGTGAGAGAGGCAGGAATGCGCGGCAGGAGAATTTAGGCACCGAGGCATGATTCTGCTGTTTTCTGATTGTAGAAGGAGCTGTTGGCTCAGTTGGGCCAGTCCCTTACTCTGAGTGAGAGAGGCAGGAATGCTCGCTCCCGTGAATACAACCGGGGGCCAGACAGAACATAAGTTAGTAGAGCCATCAACCAATGAAATGCAAAGAGGTGGGATCCGACCGGCACTGGGGAACTATGTTTACATAAAATGAAGATAAGGAAGACTGTGGAAACAAGACAGCTTTGCTAATGAATCCAATTGCAAAGTTGTTTATTTTCACTGTCCCCTTATTCTGAAGACCATTTAATGAAATGATACAACCCCTTTAAGTGTATTTTAACGTTGTCAAAAGTTGGTTACCAAGGAAAATAAGGCGAGCTGGGTGGCATTTTGTGTGTTTTTTTTTTTTTCTAAACTTGATGGTTCATATTTTGTAATCATTATAAAATATAAATGAATTCTTAGCTTTATACCACAGCTAAATTATTTCTGTAATACTAATTTGTCCAGTCTGAAAGAGGCTAAAGCTCAAAGGCACCAAAAATGTAAGATGCATTTTGTGAAGGGCATATTAATGTTTTACATTGCTTACACTTTATAGGATTGCCAAGCTGTGAGAACGCTAGATCCTCTCGTCAATACATCTAGCCTGATCATGAGAAAATGTTTTCCCAAGAATCGTCTTCCTTTACCAACCATCAAAAGTGCTTTTCAGTTCCAGCTGTCTGTCATACCCATCAGTGGGCCTGTGGCACAGATGTACAGCATGCCTCCTGAAGGTAAATGCTACTAGAGGGCGTCTTTTCATATAAATTGATAAATTTGATTATTAGTAGAAGACTCCATTCAAAAGTAGTAGATTTGCTATAACAAAATGTAATTCCCTTCTAAATTTGCTCTGAGCCAGGAAATAACTCGCTGTACTGTATGTAACTAATAAAACTTTAAAAAAAAAAAAAGCAAAATAAACAAGTTTTTGCGCTGCCAGATAATTTATTATTTTATCTAAAAGTCTTTATTAAGCCCTTAACTCCCAGGCCCCCAAAAGTTAGTTAAATGAACCAGAAACTTTTTTTAGCTTTTTTGCCTCCTTGCGTTTTCAACAGTTGTAACTTTTTTATTTTTTCAATGACGCATTGGATGAGACCTCGTTTTATTTGAGACAAGTTGTACTTTATGGGGCAATATTTTAAGTTCACTTATAAATAATTGTAGAATTTGTTTTTATTTTTTAAAAATGTCGTCTTTGTTTTTTTACATTATTTTATACACCGTTCATATTTCACACTTAATAACTTGTTAGATTAATTCTACAGGTTATTACGGTTATTACAGCGAGGCCAAAAGACGTCGCTGTAGACGAACAACCCGCACCAGCCGACGTCAAAAGACGGTGTGCGGTCATTAAGGAGTTAAAGGGGTTTTGCCACAATCTCATTTCATACCTCCTGTATCCAGATCTTCAGCTCTGTGTGCTCAGAAGGAGGCGTGTGTGATTTTTTTTGAATTGCATATCATGTGACCCAGCAGGATGACATCACCAGGCCTTTCTCTCTGTATTCAAAGAAAGGTCTGTTTATATAAAGCATTGTGAGTAGCTGAGCGGTAAAGCTTTTGCCTCCAGGCACAAGGGTCCTAGGTTCAAATCCCTGCAGGAACCAAACCAAATTTTTTTTTTCTCTTTATCAATGCACAAACCTGATTTGAGGTTTCTTTTTTATTTATTTGCACTGTTTGACTAATTACTAAGGGACACAGGGGACAGGGGTAGAAGGACAGCACCTGGGGTTTGAACACTCAGCTGCCTGAGAGGAGAAGTGATGTCTGAGCATGTGCGACCAGGGCTGAGGAGCTCACGGCCCTAGTCGTATCCCATGGAGACGAGCTGTAAACAATGGATCACTAAAGGAGCAGCTAAAACAAAAATGGTGCAGAATTTTTAATAATAAAGAATGGTGAAAATATTTATTTCATTTGCAAGCTTTCCGCGTCAATTTTACTTTGTGGCAAAACCCCTTTAACACCATACGATCATTTAATGTACCATTACGTTATGAGATCACTGAAGAGGTGCGGATCGGGTTTACTAGATGAGCCCATTCCATAAGAGGCAGGTAATGGCTGTAAGCTGCAGCCAAGACCTACTGCTAGCAGCTGGGACTGCAAATACCTCAGATCCCAGAATATTCACACCTTAGATGTCACAGTAAGTGCAATTTCAGCATGTAAGGGATTAAAAAACAGTGTTGCATATGGTTTCCCTACCTGACTGGCCTACTGTAAGCAGATTGCAGGGTGCTGACAGGTTGTTATGGCAGCTGGGGAAAGGCCTTCCTGGCTGCCATCTTACTCTTGCCACAGGATGTAATATGAGAGCTACTATTGTATACTGTTCTGCTTTATATTACTATCCCCCCCCTACAGTGATCAGTTGCTCCGGGGGGACTAAAAGTACAAGTAAAAAAAAAACAAAAAGCATAATAACAGTTCAAAACACCTCCTTTTGTTATTTTACCAAGAAATTAATAAAAAAAATCACAAGGTCCTTATTAATCAACAAAAACATTTGGATGAAAAGTGATAAAAAAAATTAGATGTATCTCAGAACGGTACAAATAAAATCGCCACTTCACCTTACAAAAAATGACTGCTCATAGATGGAAAAAAGAAAACAGAAAATGGTGCTGCAATGAAAATGTAACTAAAAAAATAGTTTACAATTTTTTGAGTTTTTGTTATGTTTTAGAACTTTTAAACATATAAGGGTATGTTCACACGATGTACTGCGGCACGTATAGTTCTCATCGCAGTACATTGTGTCTTTCAGGAGCCCACGCTGATACGCGCGTACTCCCATGGCGTGGGGGGGAGAGGGAGGCGGGTAGCTCACTGCTCCATTGACATTCATTACTCGCGGCGTGTATTCGCCGCAATTAGTTGACATGTCCCTTATCTCCCCGCGTGTAGAATACGATCGTATTGTACAAGCTGGGAGAGGCGGTGTAATCCATAGTTCTCTGAGAACTATGGATTACCGTAATTTCAGCGCGCATCTCGCCTGTATTAGAGCGCAAATACGCGGCAAAATGTGCGCCTAAATTACGCCGTGTGAACATACCCTCATTGCCAAAATTGACCAGTAGAATACTGATAACATATCATTTGTAATGAACCTCCTCCCAATAAAAAAGATTTTTTTGGTTTCCCAGTACAGTATATGTATGGTCAATGGTACCATTAAAATGTACATGTTGTCCCACAAAGATCAAACCCTCAGTGCAGATGAAAAAATAAAGAACTTATAGCTCTTGGAAGGCGGGATGAAAAGTATGTGACAAAAATCACTGCAGCAGGAAGGGGTTAATAAAATAAATCCATTATAAAGCTGTTCAGATCACTTTTCTGGCAGCCCTGAGGCCTGGCAATGTTTGAAGCATTTTTCTTTTTGGATGCACTTTAATGCTACACCTTGAATCTGCGGAATTCCCATTTCAACATTGGTAGCTCTTGCAGCTCTATATTCTACCATTATAGTTGTTGTGGCTTGATACAATGCAATAGAGGTGAGTGTTTTTTAATAATTTTTATTCCACATATCTTACACATTTACCCTATTGCATTCAGCATTTCTTGGTCTTGTCCTCTAATTATACTGTCTGTCTCACATTAAATAATATGCATGTTATGTCACCGTTTTGAGCCAAGATCTTTTTTGTATTTAGTGGATGATGTTGTGGATGAGAGTGATGACAATGAGGATACTGAGGCAGACATTGAAGCCGAAGCGGAAAATGAGGATGATAATGATCAACTATTTAAGGTTTGTTATTGGGTTGTGCCCATGTATCAACCTGGACTATGACGAAAAAGGACCCCAGTTGCACATTGTAACCAATATAGACTATGTAATTGAGTTAAAGGCACAACCTGAGAGGCTCATGTGCAGAGTTTCTGTTGCTTGGTGCTACAGCACCGTATCAGGGTGGTATACAGCAATGCAGTACATTATGGACTATGCACCAGATTCTTAAATGGGTGTTACCATCATAGACTTTGGTAGATCAATAGGATATGCTGTCAAAGTATGATAAGTACAGGATCTTCACCTTTCTCGGGAGCGGCCCCTAGAAGTCTCGGGTCAGAATAAAGAGTGTCGCGCTAGCACAGTACTCTCTATTTTGTTCTATGGGAGTTTTGTATGCAGCTGAGCGCCATGTTTAGTTGTGAGTACAACTGAACATGGCGCTCAGTTGTGTTTGAAACTCCCATTGAACAGAATGGAGAATTATGCACAGACACACCGCCGCTCCAATTTGAGCCGACACTTTCGGGGGCCCACTCGCAAGATAGTTGTGTGTCGGACTTTGATGGCATATTCTCATTGCACCATGAGTCCAGGCCGACTAGGGTGATGTCACTTCCTGCTGTGACATTTCTGTTACTGGCAAACTTTAACCCGTTAGAGCTCTGTAGCCTTGTACAGTTTTCAAACCTCCAGATTACATTTTATTATAACAGGCTGAGCTAAGAATATAGAGCAACACGCTAAAACATATAATGCAATATGCACAAAGTCCAAGACTCACCTTGTAAGTTCGCCTGTGATTAGTCTCTGCCTTCTCCCTGTGTGTGTCCGACTGTCCCAGCTGCACAGATCAGTAAGCCCTCAACCTCGCGGCTTGCAATAACAAACTTCAACGGAATGAATGAATCCAGCATATAGGGAATGGAAGAAACTTTTTATTATGCTGAATCATATTCGGTGCAAGGGATAAAAGAAGTTCAAGCCACAGCACGTGGCCGACGCGTTTCGGGCTCTCTTGCCCTTATTCACAACCTGCTTCTGGGTTAAAGTTCTTTACTTACATTGCTCTCTCTGAGCTTCCATTCCCTATATGTTGGATTCATTTATTCCATTGAAGTCAGCTAAGAATAGCAGAGTTGACAAGCCAATCAATGCTGTAGAACCATAAGCAACCTGAACAGGAAGTAGGAGCCTGAAGCTGGATGGGAAGAACAGGCACCGTGAAACAGCATGATAAGAACACCCTTTTAAGTTGAGGTTTAATACACACAAAAACCAGCCCCCCTCCCCTTCAAAAAAAAAAAAAAAAAAAAAAACCCTCCCCCTCCCCCCCCAAAAAAAGTGTGAATCAATAATTTTTTTTTTAAACCCCAAAAGATACTAATAATCCTACCCTGCAGAAACAACCTTTTGTATGGCTAACTTGATTCATGTGTTGACACAAAAAATTATTTCTTCCATAAAACAAGTTAACTCGTCAATATACTTGGGGGACACAGCAACTTTTGTACAGTATAGGCCCTCGTCCTAGGAGGCTGACACTAAGCAGACCAAATGTGTTGGGCCTGCCTGCTAATCAGTTTTCAGCCTAGTATCCATAGGAGGCAGATGCTGCTTGGCAGGTAAGTTTTTTTTTTTTTTCTTTTGTTTGCTTTCAGGTGGTGAACAAGCCCCTGTTTCTCGCCTATCAGTGGGGTCTTCGGTACATATTTTCACTGTGACATTGTACCCTCCCGAGGGTGTCAGAAAACCAGTCAGTTCTTTAGCTGGCTGATCTTTCTTTGCTCACCCATTCCCACCTGCCTTCTCCGCAATTTTTTTTTTCTTTTTGTCTTCGTATTCCGGTAGCCTCACCTTCGGGTGCATGGTACCGAAGGGGTGATGCCGTGACGCCTAAAGATTTTGGATAGGTGAGTACCCCCGACTTTCTCCGTTTTGGGGGTATTCAGGATTTTTCCATTTCTTTTATGGAATTCGAGGGCCTCAGGAACTCCATTTTCCTGCGCCTCCTCCCAGCAGAGGTAATCACAGCCTTAGGGGATCTTCCAAGGGTCAGGAGCATGTTCCCCCCCA
Source organism: Phyllomedusa bahiana (assembly GCA_025379985.1). Lineage (NCBI taxonomy): Eukaryota > Metazoa > Chordata > Amphibia > Anura > Hylidae > Phyllomedusa > Phyllomedusa bahiana. The sequence goes on along the minus strand of JAODAL010007477.1, from coordinate 63,730 downwards.
AAAGTCCACAGCCATCCCCGTCTTGGATGCGGCAGTCCTTAGTGACAGGATGGGCAGGCGTCTTGGCGATTTTTGTAGTCACCTTTGAGGCAGCCGGGGAGGCCCTGCGGCTTGCATTTGCATCATCTTGGATCAGCAAGGCTTGCACAACCTGGTCAAAGCAGCTGCAGCAAGGACTGTTGGCTGGACCCTCTACGGAAGAGTTGTTGGATCTTGCTTCCCAGGTCACGGGTGCCGCAAAGTTCCTGTGAGACTTCTCTTGAGTCAGCCCGTTTAGTGGCTAGAGTTTCGGCAAATGCAGCAGCTGCTTGTCACTCTCTGTGGTTAAAATTTTGGTTGGCTGATTCATTCTCCAAGAAATTGCTAGTTGCACTTCTGTTCTCTGGCGGCAAGCTTTTTGGGAAGCGTTTGGAGAAGTTAATTTTAGAGGCCCCAGGGGGTCTACCTTCAAAATCAGCCAGCGTGACATCAGTCACTCAAAAACACGCCCAGTTTCAGCCCTTTTGGAACTCTCTCTACAAGTTGGCCTCAGGCAAAATTCCCTGCTCCATGGGAGCTAAGTATCCCTCAGCCAGACCAGCATCATCCTGGCGGTCTCGTAGAACATCCAAAGATCCTTCCGCCAAGTCATTCTTGGTCCAAAGGCTCAACCCTCCCGAGAATCCATCTCAGGTGGGGGCATCTCCTCCAGTATCTGGAAATATGGCAGGTCCAGGTTGACGATGCCTGGGTTTGCAAAATCGTCACATCAGGATACAGGATTCACTTCAGTTCAGTTCCTCTAACACGTTTTTTTCTGTGTTGCCCGGCCACTTCTCCGACTCGGGCGTCAGCGTTTTTTCAGGCAATCCACTTCGTCCTCCTTCAAGGAATAATCATGCCTGTCCGAGTGTTTTTCGAGGTTTTTATTCAAACCTTTTCATGGTCCCCAAGAAAAACATACCTTTTGAGGTCCAGGTCCCTGGTTTCCGCAAGGAGTCACTGTAGTCAGTGGTGGCCTCTCGGGAGCAGGCGAGTTTGTTTCCACTACAGATATCAAGGACGCTTATCTGAACATCCCAGTTGTCCAGGCCCACCAGTGGTTCCTGCATTTTGCAGTAGATTCATGGCATTTTCAGTTCAGAGCTCTGCCTCGCAGCTGCACCAAGGGTCTTCACAAAGGTCCTGGCACCCCTAATGGCGATCCTTCGCATCAGAGGTGTGACCATTATTCCCTACCTGGACGACCTTCTAGTGAAGCATCCATTGCGATGTGACTGCCTGGACAGCATCAGGAACACCCTAGACACCTTGGCGTGCTTCGGTGGGGTAGTCAAATTTGACAAGTTCTGTCTGGTCCGGAGAATGGAATTTCTGGGGATGATTCTCGACACTTGGGCGGCCAGAGTGTTTCTTCCACCAGGGAATATCCAGTAATTACAGTCAGTATATGGGGAAACAAACCATATACTCTTTGCACTTGCATGCGGGTTCTTGGCAGGATGGTGGTTGCCTTTGAGGCCGTGCCCTTTGCGTTTCATTCTCCCCTTCTGCAGCAGGCAGTCCTGTCTCATTGGGATGGGTTTCCAAAGTCCCTGGACAGAGTGATTTGCCTGCCTTCCACCTCAGGTCCGAACCGAGCTTGGTTGGTGGCTAGTCTCCCCTGCCTTAGACCAGCAGAAGTCATTTCTGTCCCTGTGTTGGCTGATCATCATCACCGATTCCAGTGCATCGAGGTGGGACGCCATCTTAGGCACCAGGGCGAGGTCTCTGGTCACTCAAGGAAACCAGTCTTCAAATCAGTGTTCTAGAATTCAGAGCCATTTTCCAAGCGCTTTCGCATTGGTCTCCTCTCATTCAGGGTAATCCAATTTGGATTCAATCTGACAACACCACGGCAGTGGCCTATCTAAATCATCAAAGTGGCAACAGAAGCCGGCTGAGTTTTCTGAAAGCTTCAAGGATCCTTCGCAGTGTTGAGCAATTAGTACCAGCCTTGCTGAGGGCAGCACAAGCTAGTGTCAGACATGCTGTTCCCAGCGCTGTGCCCCTTATTCTGTAAGATGCTGTAGTTTTAGAGCATTTACCCCTCAAATCTTATTCATGAGCAGGTGTTATCCCCGCCCACCAAGGCTAGCCATGCCCACTGACAGTTATTCACATGTTTCTACCTATTCGAAGTAATAGGTTTATCAGTTGAGGTGGGTGGGGCTAGCCTCAGGTGGGCGGAGTTTGAAAAAACTGACTCTTCGAATGACTCTTCTGGCTGAAAACTGCAGATTTGAGCATTAACTATACGAAAATTACAGCACCTTACAGAATAAGGGACACACCGCTGGGAACAGCAGGTCTGACACTAGCTTGTTCTGCCCTCAGCCAGGGGGGCAAAAACTATGTGACAGGTTCTCTTATTCATGTAGGCATAGGTAAATAAAGACAATTACCAAATTCATTGCTGTTCTCATTTTGTTTCCTTTCAGAGTTAGAGCAGTTCTTATGCCCTGCTTTTGTATACAAGTTTACCTAGTTACCAACCACCTCTCTGTTCTAGGGCCCTGGATGGGATGATGATGATGATGATGCCACTTCCTGCCGTGTCTTATCAGCAGCACAGGAGCTTGTTTATGTTCCTTACTGACGATAACTCTTTAAAACTCTAGTCTTGTGTCCTGCTGTTAAATTCCCTCCATCACTAATGTCCCTCTAACAGGCACAGCTGATATGCCAATCACTGCTGTAGAACCGCCCACAGCCTGAACAGAAAGTGGGAACCTGAAGCTGGCTCTGGACGAGCAGGCTCTGTGAAATGGCATGAGGAGAACACCCCTTTAAGTTTTAATCTTCAGAGCAGTTGTTAAAAAATGTACTTCTTGTCTTTCTGCCATCTAGTAACCAACCCCCATCTGCTATTTCTGTTTGTGTATGGTACCACCATAACCCCTAGGCAGCAGGCCCGCTGTCACTGGATTATGCTAGATTCCGATCTGTCTTTCACCCCCTATATCCAATCCCTTGCCCGCTCCTGTCATATGCATCTCAAGAACATCTCCAAAATCCGTCCTTATCTCACTGTGGAAACAACTCAAAACCTCATTTTTGTTATTATTCTTTCTCGTCTTGACTACTGTAACTCCTTGCTTATCTGTCTCCCTCTCTGTAAACTCTCCCCTCTTCAATCTGTCCTGAATGCAGCAGCCAGGCTCGTCTTTCTCTCCAGCCGCTATACTGATGCCTCTACCCTGTGTCAGTCACTGCACTGGTTGCCCATTCAGTACAGGATACAGTATAAACTCATCACACTCACCCATAAAGCTCTCCACAGCGCTGCAGCCCCCTACATCTCCTCCCTCATCTCTGTCTACCACCCTACCCGGTCTCTCCGCTCTGCTGATTATATCAGGTTTCACCCCTCAGTCATCCGAACCTCCCATGCCCGTCTCCGAGATTTCACACGTGCAGCTCCTGTTCGTTGGAGCAAGTTATTGCAGCTGATCACAACCCTCATGGTTTTAACAGTACCCTGAGAGCACATCTTCTCAGTTTGGCCTACCAAGATCCATAATTGCTAACCCCCACCTGCTATCACACACATCTGTCACTCCCTACATTAGGGCACTTATCTATATATAAATGTACTGTCTGGGTGGCTGCTTCATCCATTTTTCATGTAAACCCCCTATTTATGAAACATGGCTGGACCATTGTAAACTTAGCACTTCTCACTGTTTGTTTCACCCATACACCTTAATAGATTGTAAGCTCTTGCGAGCAGGGTCCTCACACCTTGTGTCTCATCTGTAAGTAGCTTTTTAATGTGTAATGTTTTGGTTTTGTCTGTACTTATACCCTCTAATTTGTAAAGTGCTGCGAAATATGTTGGTGCTATATAAATAAAGATTATTATTAGTTGTATCAGTATCTGGGAAAGCTGGCTGATAAGATGGGCCTACAAAGTTCTACCTACAAAGAATTGTCATCGCATGCTCAGAGATTAGTGAATGATTAGTGAATGCTTGTATATTGATTTATCCCCCACCCCAATACCACTACATAACTAGACCAGTTGTCTAAATATTTCAAATTTGTAAATGTTTCTTTTTGATCCTGTTTTTAATCAGTTATTTTTTCTTCCAAAATACATCTACCTTGTTCTCAGAATGAAGACATAGAGACAGATATCAGTAAGCTCAAACCTGTGCAAGAACTGGGAAGGCCCTTAGAAGATCTGAAAATGTACGAACGTTTTTTTCCAGAGCTTTCTGATGATTTCCAGGTAAGATAAATCTATCACGAGAACAGGGGTGATCAACTGTGGGCCCTGCATGTGCTTGCTGTCAGGACCCTGGTGGAACGAGCTCTTGTGATGTGTGCTTAAATATTCTTACATAAACATAATATATCCCTCTAACTGAAACTAGTGGCTTATATAATGTGGTCGGTCTGTCAGCAGATGAGAGGCTCTTATGAAGGAGTTACTGGCTTGGTTTGAAATCCCCAATCATGTTTCAAGCCTCTTTAATGGGCGAATGTGATTGGATACATCTTCCAGTAGGTGGCACTAGAGACATAGCTGTTTTCTCTAGAGCTTGTTTTCATATTTGATTCCCCTAGGACATTGGTCTGCAAAGAGCAGCTCTCTAGCTGTTGGGAAACTCCAACTCCCATCATGCATTTATATAATCGATATCAGTGGGCATGAGAGCCGCTCTTTGCAGACCACAGTATTGCATTCCCATCCTGTTATGGTGATCTCCCCAAGAAGAAACTTAGAATATAGTATTAGGTTATAGTTTGGGTTGTTGCTGTTATTTATAGATATCTGTAGACGTTGTCTTTGTACTTCAAACTCCTAGATCTACAGGGTGACAGCTAACCAAATCTCAGTTTATTGAAATTTTTTTTTTAAATGGAATTCCATTATAAAAAATTAAGGGCAACACGTATGATCTGGGTGCAAAGAGGTCAGTTTTTAATAGCTTTAAAGCAGTGTAGAATGTGCCTGAATTTATGAACCTGTTCTACTGCTGATCATAGATTAGGCGCTTTCTAGCTCCAAAATGACAATTCAGGCTCAGGTAAACCACTATTAACTTGATCTGCCTGTTCCAGCAGTAAGGCGCCTGGATTTGCCGATAAACAGTCATAAATGTGTAGAATTATACAGTTGTGGTGCGACACTCCTCCAGCACACCTCCTGATCTCGGGTGCATTACAAAGTGCTGCAGGCGCCTGATAACTCGCCTAATTTTGGAGTGTGCCTGATAACAAATCTAGAGAACAGGGCCGTGCCAGTATTTGGGCTGAAAGGACTCCAGAATACTGGCGTAGCCCCGTACATACATGTCGCCCTTAGTGTATAAGGGTCACTAAAAGAATAGCTACTGGCGCTCATAGTGCTTAGCTTAATTTGTGAGGGAACCTAATGGTGAGTATTTAAATTTATTTTCACACCACCACAGGTGAAAGGAAGTATTACATATTTCGTGTTAAAATCTGTAAGCTGATTGTGTAAAGCATAGACATGCCATGTCCCCGAGAGAGAGAGAGAGAGAGAGACGCATTTTGTTGCTGTTCTCCACGTTGACTTTTATGCAAGATTTCCTGAATGCTGGACCTTAGTTTTTCTCGTCAATATCATTGGGGGACACAGAACCTTGGGTATAGGCCCTCGCCGTAGGAGGCTGAAACCAAACGTGTTGGCTCCACCTGGACGGACTATCTCCCTCTTACTGACGCCAGGCTACTCCGTTTTAAGTCTAGTGTCCGTAGGAGGCACACGCTGCTCTGCAGGTCTGCTGCATTTTTTTATTTAGTTTTATTTCTTTTTTCTGTCAGGAGGTGATGAAAGTTTTCCTTACCTGTCACAGGGTTCGTCATCGTAATCCCCACTTTGATGATAATCCTCCATAAGGGCATCAGGACACTAGACAGCCGCGGGCTATTTCTCGTTTTGCGCCCATCTCCACTTACGGCCTTTTAAGGTTTCCGTTTGGAAACCTGAAGGTGCATGGTACTGAGGGGATGATTCTGCATATGCCTGAAGATGTCTGATAGGTCAGTTCCCCATCCTCTCCTACTTGTTTGTGATTTCTGTTTTACAGTTCTTCCACTGTGTCGTTTTCACACAGCGTTCTTTTGCACCGTGCCTTTGGGGTTGTTCGTCCTGAGAAGTCGTTGGGTCAGGGACACTTTTGTCTGATGGTCTGCTGCGGTTCCTCACGTTCTGCAGGTGGCACAGTTTTTCCATGGTGGGTCTTTCTGTTCCTCCCCAGGGCTGCTGTTACCCTCCGGTATCTTTTTCAGACTTTTGGTGGCCTGTAGCACTGTTCCGAGGCCACAAGTTGCGATCAGGCTGCAGCCACATAAAATATTTAGTCCCCAGCTTTCCCAGGGCCTAGACAGCAACCAGGCCATGCCCTTTCCTGGGCATGTCCCACTCATTTCCCTTCCCCCCCCCCTCCAGGATGTGGGAAGGATCTCAGCAGTCCGTTTTTTTTCCTGGGGCACAGTTTGGATGCCTTTTTGCCGGCATCTCACTCCTAGTATTTCTCCAGGGCATCACTTGATCTCCCCTGGAGGATACAGCACCTTTAGTGTGGGAGGCTGGCCCTTTGGGCCATTTGTTTCCTTCCCTGTGCCCATTGGTTACAATGTTCCTTTCCAAGGACAATGCGCCAAAGCCACCTGCTTCTAAAGTGGTGGCAAATTATGTTGCTTGTGCCTGCGGTCATGTTAAGTCTGCTTGCGCAGTTGCTGTTCAAGCCCTTATTCGGGCCATCAGAGATTACCTTCATATTAATAATGAGGATGCTCTGCCTTTCAGGAGAAGGTTTCTTTTAAGCGCAACAGACACTAGCACTTGGTGTTCCCTACTCAGGTTTTGAGGAACTGGTTTCCAGGGAAAGGAAACCTGACAAAGCGTTTATTTTCTTCCTGGTGGCTTAATACCCTCTTTCCTTTTCCTGAAGAATTAGTGGCTACGTGGTCAGAGGTTCCCTCTGTTGATGCCCCGATCTCACACCATTTAAGGAGCACTACCATTCCTCTCTTAGATGCGGGGGCGTTGCGAGATTACACTGACAAGCCGATTGAGGATTTGTGCAACTCTGCTTTTGAAGCCTCTGGGGCAGACTTGCAGCCTACCGTTGCTCCTGGATCAACAAAACCTGTACAGCTGGGCCTAACCGCTCCAGCAAGGGCTATCATCTGAAGAACTATTGGCATTCGTGTCCCAGCTCAAGTATGCCGCTAAGTTCTTTTGTGAACCGCACTTGAATCTGCTTGTCTGGCTGATAGAACATCTGCTAATGTGGTAGCCGTCCGGCGCTCTTCAAAAGGACACTCACTGCTCTCCCTTTTTCGGTTTACAGACTTTTTGGAAAGCAGCTTTTCTGGAGGCCTTGAGGATCCTTCCCTGGGTGGAAGTCTCTGTTCTGTTCCTAACAGCAATTTTCATTCCTGGAGTGAAGAACTGGTTGGCCGATCTCTTCATCTGGATATCGGTGGATCCCTGGGATTGGTCTCTTCTCCCAGAGGTATTTCAGCTTTTATGCTGAAGATGGGCACTCCAGACATCGATCTGTTCGCATCCCACCTCAACCATCCGCTCCCGAATTATGTATCCAGGTCCTGAGATCCACTGGCTCTCACTGTAGATACGCTGGTTCTTCCATGGAGTCCGTTTGCGCTGGTCTACCTACTCCCCTCCTCTCTCAAGTGCTCAAGCGCCTCAAAAGTGTCAGGGTTCCAGCCATTTTGCTTGCTCCAGATTGGTCGTGGGGGCTTGATACACAAATTTAATCGCCCAGTTGACAGATGCCCAGTGGCCTCTGTCTCTGCATGCAGACCTCCCGTCCCATGGTTCTTTGTTCCACCCCACTTTACCTTAGAAGCATTTTCTGACTTGGCTGTTGAAACTGCAATTTTAAAATCTTGCAGTTTTTCAGGTTCGGTCATCTGGCCAATGATTTGGGCTCGTAAGCCGCAGTCTGTCTGTATTATCGTATGTGGAGGCCTTTTTTTTCCGGGTTCGGGCCCCAGGGGTTTTACCCATTGGGTTGTACTACTCTCCGGGTACTTTTTAGTTCCTTCAATCCGGTTTTTCTTTTCGAGAGATCAGATCTCTGCCCTCTCTTTTCTATTTCAGCGCCCCTTGGCATCCCGTCCTCAGGTCAAGACTTTTTTGCAGGGGGTCGCTCGAGTCATCTCTCCTGTTCATAGGCCGATCAAGCCATGGGACTTAAATCTTGTTTTTAATCTTGCCGTTCCAGAGGGTCTGCGTATTTGCCTTAAGACCTCAAAGGCCACCATTGCCAACTGGATCCAGTTTGCAATTTCGGAATCTTGCTGGTCCAGAAGTGAACCTCTTCCATTTCCGGTCACCGCTCATTCCACTCGAGCGTTCAGTGCCTTCTCGGCAGAGCAGCATCATGGTTCGGCTTCTCAGGTCTTCAAAGCTGCGACCTTGACCTCACTTCGTACATTTACTAAGTTCTACGACATCCATACCTTGCTCTCAGCTGACCAAAGCAGTACTTCAGGCAGCTGTGAAATTTTTTATTTTTTATTTTTTTTTCCCCACCCTAGGGGACTGCTTTAGACATCCTTAGGGGCTGTGTTCCCCAATGATATTGATGAGAAATTTTGATATTTGATGAGATTTTTGTACTTGCTGTAAAATTCTTTTCTCGTCTGAGTCATTGGGGGACACAGGTCCCTCCCTGTGCTTGTCTCATTTATTCCGATTCTCATTTTGATATTCTCTTCTTGGAATCTAACTATGATTTATCTTTTCTGCTAAGGCTTTTGTACCTACGGAGTAGTTTGACATCAGTAGGAGTGATGTAGTCCGTCCAGTCGGAGCCAACATATTTGGGTTCCACCTAGTGTCAGCCTCCTACGGCTAGGGTCTATACCCAAGGTGCATTGTCCCCAAATGAATACGACGAGAAAATTATTTTATGGTAATAACAAAAATCCAAAACTCCTAAAGGATAATATTCATTTTCAATACAACATGGAGAACCCCCTTTAATGAGCTGAATTTTTTTTAAATACTTTAAAATACTTCTTGTACAGCCTGCCTTCTACTTTCAGACGTGCTTGGCTTTAAATGGTTTGTATCATTAAGTAACATATGGGCATCTTAGATTGGGCTCGCTGCAGAGTCCAGGACTTGGTCGTGGCTTCGGCTCAAATCCATTGCTTGCTGGGGGGTTTTAGAACTGGATTAAGATTAGAAGATGATCATCTCTGTGGTTCCCATATTTAATTGATCTTCTGTTCTTATATAACTATTAACTGACCCTCAACAATACTGTGCCGTATGGTAATAGAGAGCGAGCAGGATGTTCTCTTTAGTCCTTAATGGAGGCAAAATCATTGAGTAACTTAAAACTGGAACAAGATAAACAAGAAGCAGTTCCCAAAATTGTTCAATCGTTCCTGGAAATTCTAACATCATTTATTTATTTATTTATTTTTTTAACGGATGACCATGAAAAAGTTTTTTCTTTGTTTTTTTTTCTTTATTAAAGGACTTTGACTTAGTGTCAAATGAACCAGTGCCTGGAGCAAACCACAGTTTCCCGATTGTTGTACCGACGGCCGGAGAGGAGACCCCATATAAGCCAAGACATATCATGAAGGAACTATCTAGGAAAACTAGTGGCATTTGCTTAGAAGATGAATGTAATAAAAGACCAACATTTTTGGATGTGTCAAAGAAAGACAATAAGAAAGACCGTAACAACTCCTTTGTACAGACTCAGGGTGAAATGGACAGGTCTGCGTGCTTCTACTTGAACAATGATGTTGTAAGGGGCTTTGACAAAATCTCATTACAGAAGTCTTCATCCAACAACCATTTTAAAAATGGATGTGTACCCACTAAAGACAAACCCAACGCCTTATCTCATTCCTGTAGTAAGACTGCACAGAACATGTCCTGTGGTAATAACTTGTTTGACAAACGTTCTGTGAATCTAGGACCCTTATGTTGTTCTGGTGTTTTTCCTGATGATGATGAAGATGCCGCAAGCCCTTTGGAAGGGCAAGGATTGCTGGGTGTGTTAGAGACTGAAAGCCTATTACCTCTTCATGATCCGGATCTTTACATTGAAACTGTGAAAAATACCAAATCGGTCCCAGAATACTGCGAAGTCGCATATCCAGATTACTTTGGTCATGTAACACCGTTTTTCAAAGAACATATATTAGAAAGACCATATGGTGTGCAAAGGTGAGTTCATAATAATGAAAACTATTTCATCTTTTAACCAAGCTGGAGAAGTCCTCTCAAAAATTGAACATTCAGGAGTGACTACATTTAGGCTATGTTCACACGGCTTAATTGCAGGACGTATTTCACCCTGCAATTACGCCGTGTGTACGGGGGCGAGGGGGGAGGGGCGGCAGCCCGCCGGCCACATAGACATTCATTATTCTCAGCGCGTATACGGCGTGAATAATTGACATGTCGCTTCTCTCCCCGCTCGCCATATTGTGCGAGCGGGGAAAGGAGACGTAATCCATAGTTCTCTATGAGAGCTGTGGATTACCGTAATGACACGAACGTATCTCGCCCCGTATTTCGCGCAGTACTGTGCGAAATACGGGCCGAGATACATCCCAAAATAAGCCGTGTGAACATAGCCTTGGGGTAAATGCACATGGGATGAATACACTGTGGATTTACATTTGTAACATCAGCAGTGTATTACATTAAGGCTATGTTCACACGGAGTAATTGCAGTGCATACAGTACGCTCCGCAATTACGCCGTGTGTTTTGGGAGTCGCGCTGATCAGCACATATTCCCAAAGCATGGGGGGGGCCGGCAACCTGCTGGCCCCATTGACGTGCATTGTTCGCGGCAAGTAGTCGCCGTGAACACTTGACATGTCACTTATCTCCCCGTGCGTACAATACGATCGTATGGTATGCTGGGGGGGGGACGTGTAATCCATAACTCTCTATGAGAGCTATGGATTACTGTAATTACGGCGCACATTTCGCCGCGTATAATGCGCAATACGTGGTGAAATGCATGCAAAAATAAGCCGTGTGAACATACCCTATCGGCAGTGTGGTTGAGATGCTCATGACCATATTTTGCATAAAATTCTACATTGAACTTGATCTTAAATCTATGACGTCAATTTTTGGTGTGGATTTTTCTCATGAACGTTCACAAAATTCATGCCATATCCACATTAAAAGGGAATTTTGCTGCAGAAATGGATTCACAGCAAAATTAGCAGTTGCAGATTTTGAATACATTGAATACTTTTTATTTTAATATTCGTATAGTAACATACAGCTGGCACTGAACCCTGAACCAACATTGACTTCATGGAACATATAAAGGGCTTGTCCATCTCTTTTTTTTTTTCCAGCATATAAGGGCTAATTACACATAACAAATTATACTCTCCTTTGTTACATCACCACATCTTTTTTTTTTTTCTGAATGGGAACGTACCAGTGAAGCCACTGTTTGACTGCAGCGGTAACGTACCACACATTTACATTACTGTTTGGCTGCTTTGGTGACGTTCCCATCTAGAAGAACAGAGAGGAAAACGGAAGACTGAAGGTCAGTGAGGATGGCACAGTGCTGGAACAAAAGTGGCTAGTAAATGGGACCTATTATGCTAAAATGAATATAAAAAGGGATGGACAACTCTTTAAAGAGAACCTGTCACATAGATTGTATTGCGCTTGCTGAGGACAGCACAAGCTAGTGACAGACCTGCTGTTTCCAGCGCTGTGTCCCTTTCTTGTGTAATATGCAGGAGTTTCAGAGTATTTAATGCTCAAATCTGGCAGTTTTCAGCGAGAAAATAGTCCAATTTATTCATGGTAAGAGTCCATTAAATTCATGACCTACCCACCTGAGGCTATCCCCGCTCACCTCACAACTGATTAACCTACTACTTTAAAGAGGTAGAAATATGTGAATAACTGTCAGGTGGGCGGGGCTAGCACCTACTCATTAATAAGCTGGACTCTTTTCTGGCAGCAATCTGCCAGATTTGAGCGTTAAATACTCTAAAACTGCTGCATCTTACAGAATAAGGGCCACAGTGCTGGAAACAGCAGGTCTGATACTAGCTAGTGCTGCCCTCAGCAAGGGGGGGGGGGCATACAGAATGTGACAGGTGCCCTTTAAATTGCTTCACTGCTAATATTTCTACAGATTTCTATAGATTGGATCAGAACTTTCCCAATCAATGGGACCATTCTGACCATCTCGCTGTGTTGCATAGACTTAGTTCCCTTTCTCCTGATTTTATTGGCTTGCCATCAGTGTGTTTGGTAGGAATAACATTTAACATACATTGTCGTACATATTTTGTATCACCGTATTTGCAGAGGGCAAAAGAGTCACTTCTTTAAATAACTATGACGTAATGGAAAATGTTTGTTTGAACTTTTGCAATGAGCAGCCGTATATTTGCATGTAAAATTGTAAATGTGACATACACTACATTCCCATCAAGACCATGCCCTCATTCTGAGTCCATTTTTTAAATTTGGCTAATGTATATGCTTCAGCCTATTTATGTCATGGTCTTGTCTGATAATTACATTTTTAATATTTGCCACAGGACAAAAATAGCTCAAGATATTGAAAGAATGATTCATCCCAATGACATAATAGACAGGGTTATATATGACCTTGATAGTCCCAGGTAAGTTGCTTTGTTGCAATGCAATCTCTTATTCACATGGTGTTGTGCAGATAAAACTATACAATATACTGGGACAAATTTAGAAATGGCTAAAGAATTGAAAGTATTATATACCATCAAAATCAAGAATTGGCACCAGTACTTCACTAAGTTTTACATAATGCCATGGCACTCCGGATTCTATAATTAACCCTACATCAAGACTGCCGGCATAAAACAAATTAACACTGACATTAATAGAAAATAATAAAATATATGTTTTAATTAATAAATACAAGATAAATATGAAGATGGGCAGTGTATAAATATAATAACAAAATAGTTCATAAATACATTGAAGATGTGTAACAAGGTAAAACATCAGTGAAAATTGTTCCCGACAAGTACAGTGTTATATTAGTTCATGGTGGAGTGGTGGAGTGGGGCCCATCCTCGCTATCCCTATTCCAGCAAACCAGCCCTTACAAAATGGGTTTTACTAAACCCTACACATAGAGATCTTTTAGATCTCCGACACCTCTTTCTGGTTGCTTGTTACCTGGCAGATATAAGGTATCTTGGGCAGATGTACCTTCCCTCTATGACCAGTCCAGACACTCTGTCAAAAAAATAGTATATAATATATATATATATATATATATATTTGTTCTAGTCCCATTTTATCTTCTTTTTATAAAATATTTTATCATTAATGTCTGTGTTTAATTGTGTATGCTGGCAGTCTAGATGTAGAATTAACTGAAGAACTGAATGTGTGTCACTGAAAATGACAAAAAAAATTGCTTCAAAAGTGTTGCGTATGTAAAAATATTTAGTTATTTAACACGGCATGAAGACCTTTTTCCTGCTCCTAACTTGAAATGCAAAGATGTGACAAGTTCTATTAACAAACCATACACGTTGTCATGGCCAACCTGATCTGAAGAAGGGCAAGGTCAAGTGGTGTAGTGGGGGTGATGGCACAGGCAAGGTATGATCCACTTGCACTTGTATGGTCCTTGCTCTGTTTCTCTTGGATACCATGCTAAATGTAGCACAAATGTAATTAGTAGTTTCATGTAATTTGGGTATTATTTTATACATAATGCATACGCTTCATTAGCATTAGTGATCATTGTGTATCTGAAAATGTTATTCAAAATTCAATTTCAATTAAAACCATCTTTCATCTTATTTAAAGTGTCAGATGTTGAGAGATTCAAAATTTGTATTTAATTACATCATTAATGTGTACATGTATATGATCAGTATCATATAAATACCTACATACACATATATATATATATATATATATATATATATATATATATAATATATATATATATATATATTTTCGTGTGTGTATACAGTGCCTTGCAAAAGTTTTCGGCCCCCTTGAGCTTTTCAACCTTTTGCCACATTTCAGGCTTCAAACCTAAAGATATAAAATTTTTATTTTTTTGTGAAGAATCAACAACAAGTGGGACATAATTGTGAAGTGAAACAAAATTTATTGGATATTTTAAACTATTGTAAAAAAAAATAAAACTGAGAAATGGGGTGTGCAAAAGTATTCGGCCCCCTTAAGTTAATACTTTGTAGCGCCACCTTTTGCTTGGGCTATGTCTCTATCAGTTTTATACATCGAGAAACTGAAATTCTTGCCCATTCTTCCTTGGCGCACAGCTCAAGCTCAGTGAGGTTGGATGGAGAGCGTTTGTGGACAGCAGTTTTCAGCTCTTTCCACAGATTCTCGATTGGATTCAGGTCTGGACTGTGACTTGGCCATTCCAACACCTGGATACGTTTATTTGTGAACCTTCCGTTGTAGATTTTGCTTTATGTTTGGGATCATTGTCTTGTCGGAAGATAAATCTCCGTCCCAGTCTCAGGTCTTGCAGACTCCAACAGGTTTTCTTCCAGAATGGTCCTGTATTTGGCTCCATCCATCTTCCCAGCAATTTTAACCATGTTCCCTGTCCCTGCTGAAGAAAAGCAGGCCCAAACTATGATGCTGCCCCCACCATGTGTGACAGTGGGGATGGTGTGTTCAGGGGGATGAGCTGTGTTGCTTTTACGCCAAACATATCGTTTTGCATTGTGGCCAAAAAGTTGGATTGTGGTTTCATCTGAGCAGAGCCTCTTCTTCCACGTTTGGGGTCTCCCAGGTGGCTTGTGGCAAACTTTAAACGAGACTTTTTATGGATATCTTTGAGAAATGGCTTCTTCTCGCCACTCTTCCATAAAGGCCAGATTGGTGTAGTGTATGACTGATTGTTGTCCTATGGACAGACTCTCCCACCTCAGTTGTAGATCTCTGCAGTTCATCCAGAGTGATCATGGGCCTCTTGGCTGCATCTCTGATCAGTCTTCTCCTTGTTTGAGATGAAAGTTTAGAGGGACGGCCGGGTCTTGGTAGATTTGCAGTGGTCTGATACTCCTTCCATTTCAATATGATCGCTTGCACAGTGCTCCTTGGGATGTTTAAAGTTTGGGAAATCTTTTTGCATACAAATCTGGCTTTAAACTTCTCCACAACAGTTTCACGGACCTGCCTGGTGTGTTCCTTGGTCTCATGATGCTCTGCGCTTTATACAGAACCCTGTGACTATCACAGAGTAGGTGCATTTATACGGAGAGTTAATTACACACAGGTGGATTATATTTATCATCATCAGTCATTTAGGACAACATTGGTTCATTCAGAGATCCTCACTGAACTTCTGGTGTTTGTTTGCTGCACTTAAAGTAAAGGGGCCGAATAATATTGCACGCCCCCACTTTTTTTTTTTTTTTTTTTTTTTTTTTTACAAAATTTTAAAATATCCAATCAATTTTGCTCCACTTCACAAATTGTGTCCCACTTGTTGATCACAAAAAAAAATTACAATTTTATATCTTTGTTTGAAGCCTGAAATGTGGCAAAAGGTTGAAAAGTTCGAGGGCCCGAATACTTTCGCAAGGCACTGTATGTATACATATATATGCAATTACGTTACAGGTGAAAAAGTCAAAAGGAAATTTAATTACCCACGGCTTCCCTCCAGCTATGCTTAGAGTAAAGGTGGCTTGTTTGTAGTCTCCTGATAGATTTGCTGTGCAGTAGTGGGGATGTGATTTGATCACTCTTTCCTGTCCTATCTTGTTATACCTGTGAAGTACACCTTCCCACCATAAGCAGGCAAAGTGCCAAATTCAAGAGCCGAAAGGAAAAATGTCCGTGCATCATATGTTGCTACCTTGAACATCAAGCTGATGTCCTTATTTTTAAACCGCGTTCTCTTTAACTCTCACCGTAACTACACAGTAGAAGAGTAAAGAAATGAGGTGATATCTTTTGGAGGCTTACTGAGGTAAGCTTTTGAGAGTACTGGTTTTCTTCATCGGACATGATGTTCTGCAAGAAACTGAAAAATCACAGACTTTTACAAATACTCTTATCAGTTCACTGTCAGGGTAATTTGTGACCTACATAAAGAGACCAGTTCAGACATGGTGTGACATGAAGCTGGCATGTACAGTATATTAAGACCATATTTTTGCATTTGCTTATATTTCCATCCCTTCCCTCTTCCTCTGTGTTGAAATGTCCCATTAAAACCATAATACGCAAATCTTAAATTTTAAAGGTGTTGTAGACAGAACCGCAAAGGGGTTAGACGTCCTAGTGGGGGGTCAAATCAGTATATTGAATGACGCTTGCCAGAGAAAGAAATCACAAACTGACAGCCAGCAGTCTAATGAGTTCTCTACTTCTTTAATGCAAATCACAGTTATATATATAGACAACCATGGACATACATTCCATAGGCAACATGTGACATATATCCACCCTCTTTATTGGTTCTTCTTAGCTATACCCTTCCCACCTTTGTCTCAGAGGGCCAAAATAGTTAAAGCCTGTGGCCATCTTGGTTACTTTTTGGCACAACAGGGTGTGTCTGGACACAGGCGCCATCTTGTGGGTGAAATAGACATTTCACCTAGTACATTCCATAACAAAGATCCCTTTTTGAATAAATGAGCGTCCAACGGGATATTTGTCCTGTTGTTGTAACATGCCCTTTCTGCTTATATTGATTTCTGTTATTTTTACGTTTTTAAGATGGTTTCTAGTATATATAAATGTCTGATTTTTCAGTTTCTTATATACATTCTTAATATAAAACATCATGTCTGATGTAGAGAGCTATCGCCTTTTTACGCCTGATTTCTCTACTCTTCTGCTTTCTTTTGCTAATACAGTACAAAACTACCCTTCTAGCTCTACAGGTCAGTTTATGCAGATTTGCACAAGAGATGAAAAAAAACCCAAAAGGTTCTGCATTAAAATCTGCATCAAACATGATTGAAATCCGGTTCCTACTGAATTCAGTGAGAAATCTGTGTATGAGTTGATACGGGGCAGAATTCTACAATGTGAGTTTGAGATCTGATATGTTACTTCTTGATTATGTGTTGAATCTCTCAGTTGAAGTCAATGAAATGTGGAAACTTTGTCCCATATTCATGTCAAACTTTATTTGATGTGGATTTACATTCCAACAACATCTGCATCAATTCAGTCTGTTTCAAAATCCATGCAAAAAATATGCAGAAAAGCATACATTTTAGGAATTGATTCTGCATGAACAGTGTGTTAGATTTCTCTGTTAATATATCCTTATTGAGCTTTTTCCTAAAGTTTTTCCTACTGTTAAAAAAAAAAAAAAGTGGAAAACTACTTCATCTTTGTTACTCTTTTGACAAATGCATTCAATACAGGTTACTTAGGGAATGTTCACACAACATAATTGCGCCGAAGCACATCCCGCATATACGGTAAAATCATTTATCAAGTAACGCACTCATTGAGTGCTGTGTAAAATCATGGTCGTTCTGATGACGATAATTTTCCGATCGTGTTTCTTGGCGCATATCGTACAGCCGTAACATCGAGTGACCTGTCACTTTTTTCCGTGGCAAGAAATAGAAGTGTACAAGAGGCAGAAAGCTCCCTCACGTTGAAAGTACACACTTGCAAGCGCATACTTTCAACAGCGCTAACAAAGGTGTATTGTGTCACGTACCCGTACCCGCCGCAGTACACTGTGTGAACATACCCTTAGAGTCAAATTGTGCCAATGTTCTAAATAGCTGTGAGCTGCCACTTTACCAGGCTAAGAGCTGTTAGCTCCCACTAACGCCTCTCACACACATGTACACTCGGGTCGCCAAAGCATTCATGTGTTTTCCGTAGGGGTACGTTCACAGGGCATAATTGTGGGGCGCAGTACACCATGTGAGCATACCCTTAGGAGGAGGGAATAAGCTGCTGCCAGACATCTCTAGAGAACAAAGGTCTGGACATTTGAAATTCTACTTGCCTGATCCTTTTCTCCCTCACCATTTATTTTTTTTTAGAGAATAGCCGGGATATCTTTAAATACATAATATTGCCACCTGTCTCTAACAAAATTGGAGGGTTCAGCTGACTGTTCGCTAAGATATTTGAGGGCCATCAGTCTCTCATAAGAGACTGCCAGTCAAAGTTGTATAAAGAAAGGGCTTCTGGGAAAGAGCTGAAACGCTCAGTAGTACCATCTATTAGATGTAGTAATCCTCAATTCACTTGTAACTCAGAAGAATGTTGCAATGGGAAAAGGATTTAAGCCATGCCGGATAAGTTCATCTACAGACAGCTGTTTCAGGGTATTTGCCCCTCTCCAGTGCAGAGTAGAACTTACTGGCTGGCTGGGTAAGAGAAGAGTGTGGCTTAGAAGGGGGAAATATCTCTCCTTGGCAAGAGCCACCATGACTCTGCACTGAAGAGGGGCAAATACCCCCAAAAAGCTGTCTGTAGATGAACTTATCTGGCACGGCTTAAATCCTTTTCACATTACAAGACTCTTCCGAGTTGCATGTGATTTGAGGATTACTACATTCACTAGATGGCGCTAGTGAGATCTTCAGCTCTTTCCCATAAGCCCTTTCTTTATGCAAAAATGGTAGTGAGGTGTGAAAGGCAAAACAAATTCCTCATATTGCCTTGATGGCTCTCCCCAAGGAGAGCGATTTCCCCCCTCTAAGTCAAAGTTGAAGTAATCTAGTAACTGGCAGTGGTCTCTTCTCTTCATAGAAGTCTTTCATTTTAAGCTCTTTCCAAAAGGAAGGAATGTTACAGATAAAGTGCTGTGCTACATGGTTTTGTGTAAATATATTTATATGGGCCATTACTTTGTGGTGAGGTCTAAGTAGAATATGTAGTCATTTGGGTTGACGTGTGTATTAATTGTAAGGGACAAATTATTCTGTTCACCTAATTCCACATTTTTCTGGTTGTGGAGAGACGTTACATTCTTTGTTCACACACTGCACATTAATCTTGACTTTTCATAGGGAATAACATTATTCAGGACTACTGAGGATTAACATCTCCTTTTCTTCTCCTTAATGTAAAGCAGCTGCTCCATACCGGATGAGAGTGAAGTTCTCAAGTTCAACTCTAAGTTCGAATCTGGAAACCTGCGGAAGGTTATTCAGATAAGAAAGTAAGACATCCTCTTCATAATTTGCCTCAGGAATCCTGTTTTGAAAATGCAAAAACTCCACATGTGATGTATTTTTCAGACATGAATATGATCTCATCTTGAACTCGGATATAAACAGCAATCATTACCATCAGTGGTTTTACTTTGAAGTGAGTGGAATGAAGATGGGGACTGCTTATCGCTTTAACATCATCAATTGTGAAAAGTCCAACAGTCAGTTTAATTATGGTAAGGCCAAATATGAAAACTATGCAGCGGTGTCATATAGGTTCTATTTACATGAGATAATTATAAAAAGTATCTCCTTTCCGAAACATGTTAGGGCTTGTTCACACAACGTTTTTCAGATCCGTTTTGGATGCGTTTTATGGATCCGTTTTTAACCTGCAAAAACTGGATGCAAACTGCATCCAAAAAGCGGATCCAGAAAACGCAACGGCTGATCCTTTTTTTGATGCGTATTGGATGCGTTTTGCATGCGTTTTACGGATCTGTTTTTTGGATCTGTTTTTTTCAATGCTTTATTTAAATCAACCTATCAAACTGAAATTTAAATATAATATAACCTATCAATGACCAAGAAAAAACCCTTTTTTTACCTAGTGTCAATCAACTGTACGTACACCTATGATTTTAGAACCCGCCCCCCCCACATATTTTTTTTTAAATCAACCAATAGTTTTCAAACCCACCCATGTAAATGAATTCATACAATCATTTATAAACTAAATCATTTCTAAACTAAATATTTATAAGCTAAATGTATATTTAGTATACATATATATATATTTATATGCATTAATAAATATACATTTATATACTATTATATACATTTAAAATAATATATACGTTTATATTATATATAAATACTATACAAAAGTATATTTATATACATTTATAAACTAAATATAACCCAAGCATAATATTCAAATTTTATATTTATTTAATTTAAATCCAATACATTTTACAGATGCGTTTTTGGCATCGAAAGCGGATCCAAAACGCAACCAAATGTATGCTGCGCTTTTTGATCCGCTTTCGGGATGCCAAAAGCGCACTCCATTATTTCCTATCGGGATTTCTCTTGCGTAAAACGCAAGAATAATTGACATGTCAATTCTTAAAACGGATCCGAAAAGCGTATCGCGAAAAGCGCATCGGCGATCACTCGTGTGAACAGCGATGCGCTTTTGCCATTGAAAGCAATGTTAATCACACTGACAATTTTTAGATCCGTTTTGCGGATCTGTAAAACGGATCACAAAAACGTCGTGTGAACAAGCCCTTAGGGCTTGTTCACACAACGTTTTTCAGATCCGTTTTTTGATCCGGTTTTCGGACCCAAAACGGATCCAAAAAACTTTAATCTAACAATGTTGCAGTGTGATTTACATTGGTTTCAATTTTAAACACGCTTTCTCCGTTCAGACGAGTGTCACTGCTGCCATTTCTTCTTATCAATGCGTTTTTCGGATCCGTTTTAAGAATTCACATATCATTTCTACTTGCGTTTTCCGCAAGTGAAATCCCCATAGGAAACAATGGAGTGCGCTTTTGGAGCCTGAAAAACGGATCCAAAAGCGCGACATACAATTGGGTACGGTTTGGATACCAAATGCGCATCCGAAAAACGCATTGATTTTAAATTTGTAATGTAATACACTAAATCTGCCGCTATCGGTCTCATTTGATGTAGAAGCTCTGAACTTTAGTAACCTTTTTGTGGAAAAGTGTAATGTAAGAGAACATCCAATAGATGGCGCTTCTATTACTTTACATGTGTTTAAACTTATAACTCACTTTTTAATATGTTTTGAATTAAACAAAAGCAGTTTTTTAATATAGAATGGGTTTTTCTACAAATTATAGAAGTTTTTAATTATTCTATACTAAAAAACTGCTTTTGTTTAATTCAAAACATTAAAAAGTGAGTTATAGGTTTTAACACATGTAAAATAATGGAAGCGCCGTCTATTGGATTTTCTCTTACATTACACCTTTCCACAATAGGTTACTAATGTAAGAGGACATCCAATAGATGGCACTTCCATTACTTTACATGTGTTTAAACCTATAACTCACTTTTTAATAAGTTTTGAATTTAAAAAAAAGCCGTTTTTTAGTATAGAATTATTAAAAACTTCTATAATTTCTATAAATACCCATTCTATACTAAATACCCATTCTATACTAAAAAAACTGCTTTTGTTTAATTCAAATTTAAAAAGTGAGTTATAGGTTAAACACATGTAAAAAAAATGGAAGCGCCATCTGTTGGATGTTCTCTTGCATTACACCTTTTCACAATAGGTTTATAAAGTTCAAACAGAGCTTCTACATCAAATGAGACGGAAATTTAGGGGTATTACATTAAAAATTCTACCTTTTCAAACTATAATCTCTGTGGATGGTATCATTTTGTGATTAATCATTAATTATTAATACTTAATAACTAATAAATAAATATTAATAATGATTAATTGTTAATAATAATTGATAACTATTAATAATTATCAATTATTAATAATTAATCTTTGCTAATAATTTATTAATAACAATAGTAATTGTTAATTAACAATTCATAATAATTATTAGTTACGGTTAGGGGTAGGGTTAGGGGTAAGGGTAATCATTTATTGTAAATTAATAATTATCAAAAGGGTGTATTTGGTCATGGAATAGGTTAAATTAATAGATAATTGACTTGAAAGAAAGGCATTGAAAAACGCATCCAAAAAACGCATACAAAACGCGTCCAAAAAGCATCAGCTGCAGCATTTTTGGATATGTTTTTTGGATGCAGTTTGGATGCAGTTTTCTTCTGGTAAAAAACAGATCCAAAAAACTGATCCAAAATGTCGTGTGAACAAGCCCTTACATCTGACCTCTATTCCTTTCTGCTAATCTCACATTGGAATCTATGTGTAGATAGCAGGACTGTCATAACAACTTACTCCATACAGTGCGCCTTATGTATGAAAACTGACTTGCAGTAAGACTGTCATTGTTACCCATAGCAACCCATCAAAACTCCTCTTTTATTTTTCCAGAGCACTACGTGAAACGAAAATTGAGTCCTGATTGCTATGGGCAACAAAGACAGTCTTACTACTAGACGGTTTTTCTATGAGGCCCTGTGTCATTTCAGATGAGCAGCAAGGCTCCATTCATACTGACCTCATTCACACTTTTGGGTCTTAGACTATGTTTGCTCTTTTCCACATCAGTAGACACTTTATATGCTGGATACAAAGGTGTTGCCTACCTCACTTCTGTGTCCATCTCATAAGTGTATACCAATGTGAAACAGAGCAAACCTAGTCCTAAGGAGACTACATTTGCTCTCTAAACTCCTATGACTTCACTGTGGTATATGTTAGGATACTTTCTTTTAAGTTAACCTGGTAGATACCTGTGATGTAAGGCCCAAACTCAGTGTGAATGGCACCTCCATACAGTGCCATGTACTGAAGTCTATGTATGCATCATGTCTAAGGATTTTGCTGTACAGTATCTCACAAAAATGAGTACACCCTCACATTTTTGGATATATTGTATTATATATTTTCATAGGGCAACACTAAAGATATGACACTTTAATACAATGTAAAGTAGTCAGTGCACAGCTTGTATAACAATGTACATTTGGTCTGCCTCAAAATAACTCGATACACGGCCATCAATGTCTAAACCGCTGGCAAGAAAAGTGAGTACACTCCTAAGTGAAAATGGACAAATTGTGTCCAAAGTGTCAATATTTTGTGTGTCCACCATTATTTTCCAGCACTGCCTTAACTCTCTTTGGCATGGAATTCACTATAGCTTCACAGGTTGCAGCCACTGATTCCACTTTGTCCACTCCTTCAGGACGACATCACGGAGCTGGTGGTTTTAAGAGACCTTGCATGCCTCCACTTTCCATTTGAGGATGCCCCACAGATGCTCAATAGGGTTTACATCTGGACACATGCTTGGCCAGTCAAGCATCTTTACCCTCATTTTCTTTAGCAAGGCAATGGTAGTCTTGGAGGCGTTTGCGGTCGTTATTGTGTTGGTATAATACTGCCCTACGGTCCAGTTTCTGAGGGGTGGGAATAATGCTCTGCTTAAGTATGTTACAGTACATGTTGGCATTCATGGTTCCCTCAAAGAATTGGAACTTCCCACAGCTGGCAACACTCATGCAGCCCCAAACCATAATACTTCCACCACTATGCTTGACTGTAGGCAAGACACACTTCTCTTTGTGCTCCCCACCAAATAAGTTTATCTTGGTCTCATCAGATAACAGAACATGGTTCCAGTAATCCATGTCCTTAGTCTGCCTGTCTTCGGCAATCTGCTTGTGAGCTTTCTTGTGTATCATCTTTGGAAGAGGCTTTCTTCTGGGACGACAGCCATGCAGACCAATTTGATGTAGCCTGTGGCATATGGTCTGAACACTTCCAGCTGCTGACCCCTCATCACTTTAACCTCTTCAGCAATGCCGGCAGCACTCGTACGTCTGTTTTGAAAAGACAATCTCTGGATATGACGCTAAAAATGAGCACTCAACTTCTTTGGTTGACCATGGTGAGGCCTTTTCCAAGTTCAAACTTGAAACATCGCTGGGTAGTTACTTAGTATAAAATTCACATTTATTTATATTTATTAGTAACAACTGAAGTGATTACAACATAAGTTACTTGCACTTTCACCGCACATAGCTCCGTGGTCAAACGATCCATAGATCTGTAGCCGAGTCAGGCTTCCTGATGCAGCAGCATTAGCGTGACATTTCCACCTGGAGCGAGCAAGCGGACAGGCGGGCGGTGAGCGTGAGCACGCAACGTTTCAAGGGAATCCCTCCCCCTTTCTCAAGCTGTATGGTTTGGCCACTGATCTACAACTTAGTTTCAGGGTCTTGGCAATCTTGTTATAGCTTAGGCCATCTTTATAAAGAGCAACAATTCTTTTTTACAGATCCTCAGAGAATTCTTTGCCATGAGGTGTCATGTTGAAATTCCAGTGACCAATATGAGCGAGTATGAGAGTGATAACAGAAAATTTAACACACCTGCTCTCCATTCACACCTGAGGCCATGTAACAGTCGCATGACACTGTAGAGGGAAAATGGCAAATTGGGCACAATTTTTCCATTTTCACTTTGGTGTGCCCTCAAAATTACTGAGCACACAGCTATTAAGGTCTAAACTGCAGGCAAAAAAGTTAGACCTTAATAGCTGTGTGCTCATGTGCTCAGTAATTTTGAGGGCACACCAAATTTACACTGTTATACAAGCTGTACACTGACTACTTTACATTGTTTAAAAGTGTCATATCTTCAGTGTTGTCTTGTGAAAAGATATATTACAATATTTGCAAAAATGTGAGGGGTGTGCTCACTTTTGTGAGATTGTATATGTGTAAACAAACCTGCATATTTATACAGTTTTGACCCCTGAGTTGAGATCTTAAATTTCAATAGAATTTATATTCGACATTAAAAAGCTATAGAAAGCATATGACGGGCAAAAGAAAAAATGAAAACACAAGTAAAATTCAATTTTTTTAGTACATTAAAAAAATTAATAAAAAACACAAACTCCAGACAATGGACCAGAAGAAAGGTGGGCAAGCAGGACCTCGATACGCAAATAATATAGTAATACATATACTCGAATACATAGTGTTGTATACTAAACATATAATCTATACATTATGGGTGGCATGTATGAACGGGGCTGCGGCAGATATCAGACTGATATCAGACGCAGCCCCGTTTGCTACATTTTTAAATGTCCCGCACGCCATTATCAGGCGCATCACATAATGCCCGCGGCACTTTGTAATGCACCCGATCTCAAGTGTGTGTGTGTGTGTGGGGGGGTCGTGTGGAAAGCGGGGTGCACAAGAGCCGTAGCGCCAAATTTCATACATGCCACCCAATGTATTTATCTCGAGTAAATGTATTACTATATTATTTGAATTTTGAGGTCATGCGTGCCCGCTTTTCTTCTGGACTATTGTTGTCTATACTTTTTGTCTTTTATTTTGTAATGTACTAATAAATAACGATTATTTTTACTCGTGTTCTAATTTTTTCTTAAGGGTATGTTAACACAGTGTTTTTCAATCCAAAAAACGGATTGAAAAGCGCTGCGTAAAACATATCCAAACACATACCCAAATAGTGGTTGTGTTTGGATGCGTTTTCTGTGCAGCAGAAACGCACCCTATAGTTTTAAATAGGGCGTCTGCTGTGTAAAACGGATCGAATTGCCATGTCAGTTCTTTGAATGGATCTGAAAGATGCATGTAAAACACATTTCGGCATTCAGATGTCTGACCGCTGACGCATGTTTTACATTGAAACTATATAAATCACATTGCACATTGTTAGATGCGTGTTTCGACCCATTTTGAGTCTAAAACACGGATCCAAATGCATCTAAAAAAACGCTGTGTGAACATACCCTTAGCCCAGGCATGTTTTCTGTAGGTTGTTTGTGTATATTGCACTCTGGGACAACATATTGAGTTGACATATACATTAGTATGGGTATGTTGTTGAGATCTTGAGGTTTCTTATACATTTGACATGTTCTGCACTTTTAGGCTATGTTCACACGGCTTAAAATGGGACGTATTTCAGTCCGTAATTACGCGCCGTAGTGCGCGAATTACGGCTGAAATACGTCCCATTCATTACGGTAATCCACAGTTCTCATAGAGAACTATGGAATACGTCTCCTCTCCCTGCCCAACGAATGCGCCGCGGGGGGAGATAAGTGACAGGTCATTTACTAGCGGCAGATACGCGCCGCTAGTAATGATAGTCTATGGGCCGTTGAGGTGCCGGCTCCCGCACCCGTTCCCGCCCCGCCCCTGTCCACACAGTGTAAATAAACCATGTGAACATGGCCTTAGAGGGGAAACAAATGTAAGCTTTTGTATTTCTGAATCCTGCTGTTTACCAGTTCATGTAAGAAATATGAGCATTAAAATTATTCAGTAAAAAATGAAGTTTTTTTTCCTTTTACAGGGGTTGCATCACAAAGGACATTTCTCACTTATCCACAGGATAGATAAGTGTCTGATCGCTCGGGTCTCTGCTGCTTGGAGGCACTATGATCACTAAGACTCCTCAGCTATCTCCATCACTCCCATAGACTTTGAATGGAGCAGCAGTGCGCATGTTTAAGCGCTGTTCTGCTCAAAGCCGTCCTTGCTGCTTAGGTATGGCAGATGTGGCGGGGAGCCAGAGACCCAGTTTCAATAATTATTGGGGGTCCCAGAAGCTTGATCCCCAGTGATCAGACATTTATCACCTATTCTATGGATAGGTGAGAAGTGTCTTTTGTGGCACAACCCATTTAAGCATTTTGCCCAACTCACTTAAGGCAAAGGTAAGTCAATATTTTTACCAAATACATTTCTGTTGGTTTTTGATTGATTTCAAAGATCATCTATCCTGCTTTTTTTTTTTTTTATAAAGATAGTTTACTAAGTTATCCACCACCTATGTGCTTTAGCCAACCAACAGACATAACTGCGAGAGGTGGACGGTAACCAAGCAAACCATCTGTAAGCAAGCAGGATAGATAAACTGCTGTATCTTTTAATAGTAAACAAAATCACAACAGAAATGTATTTGGTAAGAATAAAGAAATTGTAATACTGCTTTAACGTCATATCTGTTAGATAGAAGTTAAAAAGAACCTGTCAGCTGGCTATCCTGTCTGATAGCAGGCTATGATACAGGGTGGAAAGCTGAGCTCTGTGATTCATACCCGTGTTTCCCCAAAAATAAGACACCCCCGAAAGTAAGACATAGCAGAGATTTTGTTTAATTCCCTAATATAAGGCACCCCCCCAAAAAATAAGACATAGCGGAAATCATTGCTGCAGCTCCCCATACACAGGGCTGTCCCTAAGGGCGGGCAGAGAGAATGGGGGGGAGGGAAGGGTGGCTGTTCCCAAGCCCCGCTCACCCCGAGAAACGGCCCTGGGACATATTGTTGTAGCACCTGTGTGTTAAAGGACCTATGCAGGGAGGTCATGTGACTGTGATGTCACCACAGGTCCCGAACATCCCAGGACAGGAGACAGAAAGTACATGTAAGTAATAGAGGGAAGAGGGGGGGAGAACAGAGCAATGACACTGATACACACACATCTCACAGGATGGCTAATGGGGCATGCTGGAACTTCTAGTTCTACAAGTCCCAGCATGTCACATTTGCCATCCTTTTGAGATGAGTCACTGCAGCTGACATAGAATGTCCTTTACATACATATATCCATACATGCCAACTCTCCCGTTTTTGGCGGGGGGTCCCGCTATTTTGGGTCCCCCCCGCCCTCCCGGGGGAGTTGGCATTCCTCCTTTAAATTACCGCGGCGCAAGCGTCGCTCTGGCGCGCTACTCTTGCGCCGCCGGGCCGCTCCTACAGGCGGGTGAAGCGGCCGCAGCGTCCGCTCACCCGCCCGGTGCATGTCACTGTGCAGGGAGGAGACAGGAGGGATCGCTCCCTCCTCCCTCCTCTCCCTGTATGTCCGGCGCCTGTGCGCGCCGTACATACAGCTCAGCGGCGCAGGGGAAGTGACGCGCGGCTGCACTCACTCCCCTGCGTCGCTGAGGAGATCGTCCGGAGCGGGCCGCGCTGCAGGAGCCTGGTGAGGTAAGTGACTTTTATAATTTTATTTTTTATTAGCTTTAGGGACCATCTACCTGGCTACAATAAGGGGGCCTCTACCTGGCTACAATGGGGGGTCTACCTGGCAACAGAGGGGGCACTACCTGGCTAACAATGGGGGCACTACCTGGCTACAATGGGGGGGGGTCTACCTGGCTAACAATGGGGGCACTACCAGGCTAACAATGGGGGCACTACCTGGCTAACAATGGGGGGCACTACCTGGCAAACAATGGGGGCATCTACCTGGCAACAATGGGGTCTACCTGGCACAATGGGGGCACTACCTGCAACAATGGGGGCATACTGCACGCCTGGCAACAATGGGGCACTACCTGGCAAACAATGGGGGCACTACCTGGCATCCATGGGGGCACTACCTGGCAACAATGGGGGCACTACCTGGCTAACAAAGGGGGGCACTACCTGGCTCACAGGGGGGGGCAGCTACCTGGCTAACAAAGGGGGGCACCTACCTGGCTAACAAAGGGGGGCACCTACCTGGCTACAAATTTGGCTCTACCTAGCTACAGAGGGGGCATCTACTTGGCTACAAGGGGGCATCTACCGGCCTGTAAGGGGCACTACCTGGTTATGGGGGGCTACTACCTGGCTATAAGGGCATCTACCTGGCTTTCTTCCAAAGCCGTTATGCAGTTAGGTGGAGTGGGTGTGGCTTTTTGAAGGGGCGCGGCACACCGACAAGATGGGCGTGCCCATGCAAATTTTTGCCGCAGCACGCTACGCGCGCCGCTTACTAAGATCTCCTGCTTTTCATTTTCAAAAGTTGGCAACTATGCATATATCCCTTGGTTTGTGACTCAACTTAATATAAACTTATGATATATTGTTTTGTGATTATATATATTATATATAAAATATGTGTGTGTGTGTATATAATATATATATAAAAATTATGTATATGAAAAAGTGCATATATAATATTTGTTAATATGGGTATGAATTTATATATATATATATATATATTTATACAATAACTATTTCATCATATATGTGATATTTGATATATATTGAATATATTTACTATATAATATATATATGATGTGTGTTATATATATATTTATAATATATATATATTTATATTATATATACACTAGTATAGCATGCTATAAATTATTTGTGGAAAAATAAGACATCCTTTGAAAATAAGACATAGTGCATCTTTAGGAGCAAAAATTAATATGACACGGTCTTATTTTCGGGAAACGGGGTGTATAGGTCCATATGATTTGAAGCAGGATTTCTAAATAAAGAGCAGAGACTTCATTTAAATAGACAGAAAAACAAAATGTAACCATAATATTTTTCTATTGGCATAATACATATACAGTATATTTATATCATGTATATATCAAATTACAGATATTTTATACAGCATTGTAGACTTTGTATATTTTATTGTACGAACTTAATTCTGAGAACAATGCTGATTCCCAGGGATAAAAATTTATCTCATCGTATAAAGATAGACCTAGTTCTTTTTTATGTCTCAGGTGTATTAGTTTTGGAATAACAAAGTGATTTATGTAGTAAGGGGTAATTAACCTAGAATTTTTGTGTCTTGTACAAAAGGTATGCAGCCCCTTATGTATTCTGTACAGGAGGCGTTGGCCTCCCGGCCTTGGTGGATCCGTGTTGGAACAGATATATGTTATTATAAGTAAGTAAATCCTTATTTACTTTAATATTGTTCTGTTTAATTTAGTGATACTTCTCCTTATCTGCTTCTATTAATATTATAAGTGTATAAAATATTTTGGGTCTACGTGTGGGGAAAATACTGGAAACTGACACACATTGAACAAATGTTTTGCATAATTTTGGACTCGGTTTGTCATACTTAGATCACTTGTATTTCCAAACCAGGCAGCAAAGTACAGAACGGATAAACCATGTAAAGCAGTAAATCAGTCGACTAAGACTATGTTGTTCATTCTGCTGTTGGAAGGCTCTTTTCAAAGTCTCCGTTGGTTTCTGAGCACCGTCAGTGCTGTTGGTGTCTGTCATTTCATGGGTCTGTCACTTACATCATGGTTATAACAGTCTACACTTTCTTGCCGAGTAGGAGAAGGACTGCTTTTTATAATAGGAGTTCTTCAACTTCCTCATACCACAATCTGTATGATGTAAACCTGCTCTGTTATTAATTAATATTTTTTCCCTTCAAAGAAACCATTTCTCCAGGAGTTCAGTAGCTACTGGAGGTCAGAAGGGAAAGTCCTACTACACGCTGACATTCACGGTCACCTTTGTACACAAAGATGACGTCTGCTATTTTGCATATCATTATCCTTACACGTATTCCACATTAAAGGTAAGATTGTTCATTTCCATTTACAATATTAGTATATTAATATTAGTAATGGATTTTAGAATCTGTGACAATGTGTCATCATAATATCCTGCTACTTCTGGGATTTTTGTCAACTAAGGGTGTGGTCCCTAAACCGACCGGTATTTGTCCTGTTTCGCGGCCGGGGGTGTGGGCGGCTTTTCTCCGCGATGAGCGGGGAAGAGCCCTCCACCTTCACATTCACAAGCACAGATTCCGTCCGAAAACCGGACGGAAGAATGTGCATGTAGAATGCTTTCCGGGCGGCCCGCAGGTGGAAAAACCGCCGGATGGAAAACCCGTGTAGTGGGGACTGCTGCACGGGTTTTCCATAGAGCCCCATTATGCTCATCTTTGGCCAGTTTTTCTTGCTGTCTGTAAAACCGCAAACCGCCTGAAAAACCGTCCGAAAACCCGTGCAGTGGGGACATGCCCTAAAGAACTTTAGTATTTGGACGTAAAAAACATGCCATAAATCAGGCTTAAAACAATCTTGTTCAATACAGTATCTTTTCCTGTTATTTGCTATACTCTATTTAAACAAAAAATCATCATGAAACATTTAATCCACGTTGAGATGACCAGTCTACCAGGTGTATAGTTGATCAAATAATTTGTAAGGGTTGTCAACCAGATATTTTGGTCGCAAAAGGACTGCAGCCCCATAGTATGCCGTAGGAGGCGTGTACGTTGGTGGATCCATAGTGGAAACATTGATGTATTATAGGTTTCTATTTATTTTTTATTTTTTTTTCTTTTAAAATTTGAGAAATTTCTAGGGGAAACTGAAGACTGTACCTTGAAAAGTGTTTTTTTCGTGCTCTTTTCAACTTTGGATCCTTTTCCAGTCATCGTGACATAATCATGTCCATAAATAGGTAAAATTGGTTGTCACTCGTTGAAGGTCTTTGTCAATGACATCGTTGGTTCTAGGTGTGCTGTTGGTTTTAGTTCAATGGCTGGCATTTTAATAATAGGTTTAGACTGCACTCCTTCCTGAGGACATGTGATTTTATATGGTTCTTCAACTTCCTAAAATATATACAATATATAGTGAGTAGATGACTTTATTAATAATGTTTCCTTTCAAGTAAGACCGTTCTCAGAAAAGTTCTAGAAAGTCAAATGAAACCAAACAGAATTCAGTCATTTACTACAACAAAGATATCCTAGCATATCATATACTAATATTACATAAATAATTGTTCAATATTTACAATAAATATTTATGAACTTTTTATACAGATAAAGTATATGCAAGGCATGAGTACACTGCTACCTGGGATAATTGTAACAAGTGGTTACCTAAAATCTATATTTCATGTGGGGGGTTTTTTACTGCAAGAGCAGGGAAAGTACTCAAACACGCCGGGGTCCAAGATGTACAACTGTATATCAAGAACATATGCATTATGAATCATTATGGAAAGCCGATAAAAGTGTGTGGGAGTGCCTGGCATGAATTAGCATTTGATTTTTTGGCTGTAAAGAAAAAAGTGGAAATACGCTAATGCCCTAAAGAACTTAAGATTGGCGGTTAAAAAGAGATCAGCTAACAATGTTCACAATATCTTTCCTGTCATTGGTGCTATACCCTATTTAAACAAATAAATCAGCATACAAACATTTGAGCCACCCCCGTGTGCAGCATGGACAGCAGCTACAAGGGTTAAAGTGACTCATTAAGGCCTTTGTAGGTTGTCACAGATATCTGGAGCCAGACGGACTGCACCCCACAGCTGCCGGAGTGTGCGTGAGGAGGATCCATAGAGATAACTTGATGCTCAATTGGTTTCAAATTTGAGAAATTAGGGAGCTAAGGTAGTACTTGGAAGTGTTTTTTCGTGCTCTTCCAAACAATGTTGGACTTTTCTAGTCATGTGACATTTCAAATTGTCCTCCTGGAAGATTTCATCCACCCCAGGAACACAGAATCGGCCTATATGGGTGTATGTGATTGGCAAGGGTTGATCTATACTTAAATCGTTGGAGAGTGCCTTCCCCATGGAAGAGTGGGCCCAGAGAATATCACCATAATGTTGCCATCATCAGTTGTGTTCTTCAGGCAGTGCCTGCAGGATGTTTGTTCTCTGATGTTTCTAACCTGGCATGCCAACATCCACATGTTAGATGAAGTTGAAAAAGTGACTCAACAGAAGACAACCCTTAAGTTGAGGTCCAAATCTGATCTTGCTGTGAAACTGAAGCATTTTCTACCTATGCGGCTTTATTTATCATCTTTCTGCTTCGGAGCCTCATACGCAGTAGGGTTTGACGAACTGTTGTTTTAAACACACATCTTGTAGCCCCCTGGTTCATTTTGGTGGTAAACTGCCCTATTGTAGCATGTTGGTCTGCCCTTGTGTACCTGCCGTTTACCTCCCACATCAATGGCACGTGGTTCTTCACACAGAGGCATAACTTGCAGCTCCGACGCCCTCGTGCAAATGGTGAAATGAGGTCCCTAGGCTACATGTGCCATTTACAATGATGTAGCAGAAGGGCTTTTGGGGCATCCTCAGGCTGCAGGGCCCGGTAGCAACTCCCCTACACCTCTGCACCCCCTACAGCTACACCCCTGTCTTCAGTTTTCATGTCTCTTATTAGCAGCGGTACATTTTCACTACAGCAGCATGTGAACAGTTCACAAACTGCGCATTTTCAGACATACTGCCAGCCTAAGCCTCATAGCCTATAATCATCCCTTTTGGCAATTGCTTCTTTACCCATGACCACAACAAGGGATATGTGTGCAGACAGCTTATTGCACATCTTTATATACCTACCAAGCCAACTCACAACACGTGATTTCCTTCAGGAGCTAAGTGCTGCTGATGTCAGAAGTAGGAAGTGGTCATAATAATGTGACTGTGTAAATATGGTATTATAAGTGATTAAAAAAATGTAAAACTGCTCTCTGGATTCTTTAGTTAACTGCTCCTTGAGAAAAAAGTATAAACTGACTTTCTCGTCAATATCATTGGGGGACACAGCACCTTGGGAATAGGCACTTGCCCTTGGAGGCTGACACTAGGCAGGATCAAACGTGTTGGCTCCACTTAAACGGACTATATCCCTCCTCCTGACACCAGGCTAATCCGTTTTTAGCTTAGTGTCTTTTAGCTTAGTGTAGGAGGTGGACACTGCTGCATTACTTTCAAGTTGGCTTGCGCTATAGATGTGCTAGTTCTTTCATTAATGCCCCTTGCGCTGCTCGGACCTTTTTGGTCCCCCCCTTCCTTTCCCTCCTTCCTTGAGAGCTCAATTGACTCAATAGCAAAAGGGTGCCAGCCACACTCATCGCTTCAGTTTGTCCCACAGAGCAGGGTACACAAATCTCATTGCTTTCCCTCCTAAACTACTCTATTCCACTCACTTTGCCTCAGCTCTATTTTTTGGCATGGAGGTTGGAGCCACAATTTCAGAATTGTGTGGTTGTGCAGATTCTGTGGTTAAAACCATATTTCAGGTTCACAAGCCGCACCCTGCCGCTGTTGTTTTCATACTGGAAAACCTTCTTGACTTAGTGCGAGACACGTGGTTGTCACCCATCGGGTTTTGTCTACCCTGCAAGTACTGCCCTTCAGGCAGGCCTGGAATATAGCCTATTCCTTTTTTTCTCTGTGGAGGGTCAGATTGCTGCTGCTTGATCCAGCAGTTTAACTTGAGTCTCGTTTGAATGCCGTTGTAATTCTCTCCCTAATTTGGTATCCCCAGGTCACCTAATGAAGACAGAGTGCTGCCACTTATTTTACCCCTTTTAACTCACATCCTCGGGAACGGTCTCTAATTTGTTGAGACATTGTCAGGGCCATTCAGATCGTCACTGCCACTGAATGTTTCAGGCGTTCCAATCCCCTTTTGGTCATGCCAGGCGGTCAACATAGAGATCAATGGCCTGTAGGGCCACCATTCCCAACGGGATTCAGTCTATAATCTCTGAAATCTATGGTCCAAGGGTGATCCTCTCCCATTCCGGGTCACCGTTCTTTGCACTCGAACGGTCAGCGCTTCTTGGGTTCTGTGGCCTCTCAGTTCTGCACGGTTGCAACCTTGGCTTCAGTTCATATATTTTCTTTACAAGCTTCTACCTATATCTTGGTCTTGACTGGCACAAGCCTTGGTTGTAATGTAATTAAGTTTGTTTGTTTTTTTTTGCCTACCCTCAAAGTCTGCTCTTGGACATCCCAAGGTACTATGTCCCCCAATGATACTGATGAGAAATTCAAATTTTTGTACTTGTAAGATCCTTTTCTTATCTGGTAAATTGGGGGCACAGGTCCCTCCCTCTTTTTATTATTATCTTTTTCCGATTCCCATCTGGCATTTTCACCTCTGAATTGGACAGTGCTGCATCTACTTTACTACGGCTATTGTACGAACTGATTAGCCTGGTGTCAGGAGGAGGGGTATAGTCCGTTCAGGTGGAGCCAACACGTTTGGTCAGCCTCCTACGGCAACGGCCTAGACCCAAGGTGCTGTGTTTCCCAATAAAAAAAGGATTTCACGATAAGTACAAAAATTCAAATTTTCTTTTGAAGGAAACACTGTCTTTTTAGTGCCACCTATAGGTTGTTTCTATGTGAGCCAATGTCTGATCCTTCAAAGAACCTTAAAACAGCATTTATATGGCTTATACAGAGTGAAATAAAATGTAACAAAACCGGAACGAAAGTAATAAAGGTATTACTAGCTCAACATTGCCAAAAACTGAAATATATTATCCAAGGAAGGGCCCAGTTCTGGGAACTGCAACAATTGCATTTTAATTTTACCATTCTTTTGTTCTTCTTAACTGCCCTTTAAAGGTGATGCCTGTAACTATAGATTTACTGTCTGGTTACACTCCTAGTTCCATTATAATTGCACCTGATTTTGAATAAGATTTTCCCCTTAATCAGTGTTTAAAAATTTAATTAATTATGTATTAGTTATGTAAGATAATGGCTAAATGGGTGTTCCAACAATAAAAAATGCTGTAGCTATGAACATTCATCGTTACGTGACGGGTGCAGCCAATCACAGGCCCCAACATTCACGTGCATGTGAACACTGAGGCCTATGATTAAATGAACCCGTCATGTGAATGATGAACTTTAACAGTGACAGCCGGGACCGCCGTGGCGCTGTAACAATGGTGTCCAGGAGGTAAGTATGGTTCTTGTCTTCAGTTTTCCATCATGTCCTGGCAGACTAACAAGCATTTTCTACTGTCAGAATATTCCTTCTATTCCCCTAAAATCTTTCCTGCACTCAAATGCAGTCTTTAAAGAAATGCTTGAATTTTTGACAGACATTTGCTAGGGATATGCTGTCTGACTGCTCCATGTAGAAGACTGAATCTGTGTACACTAGTCTCTAATATGACACAACTGGTCAAGTCAGAGTTACTGTAAATCGAATATTTATTGTAGTTTCTTAACATGACAATAAGGGCTCGTTCACACGGCTTATTTTGGGACTGATTTCAATACGGCTGAAATCAGTCCCAGGCATTACGGTAATCCACGGTTCTCATAGAGCGGGGAGAAAGTGACATGTCAATTATTTACGCCGTGTACGCGCCGTGAATAATGAATGTCTATGGGGCCAGCGAGCTGCCCCCCCACCCCCGCTGCACGGCACCCGGTGTAATTGCGGGGAGAAATCCGTCCCTGCAATTACGCTGGCAATCAGCCGTGTGAACTAGCCCTAACAGTTCATGATATATTATAAATATTTATACGCGTTTCAGACAACGAAGTATCCTTGACCACATGCTCATCGTCATGCTGTGATCAAGGATGCTTTGCTGTCTGAACCGCGTAAACGTATTTAGAACTACATACAACTACAATAAATATCTGGATTTTTTTGGGAAGAATCCCCTACTTGTTTTACAAGATATCTTTCACTGCTAACCTGCAGTGTCTGCGCACTCTTAGGCTATGTTCGCACGGCTTAAATTGTGACGTATTTCGGCCCGTATTTCACGCCGTATTGTGCTCAATACGGGGCGAAACACATCCCAATAATTACGGTAATCCACAGTTCTCAGAGAGAACTATGGATTACGTCTCCTCTCCCTGCTCGGACAATACGCCGCGGGGGGAGATAAGTGACATGTCAATTATTCACGGCGTTTACGCGCCACTAGTAATGCATGTCTATGGGTCCAGCGGGTTGCCGGATCCCCCGCTCCGCGGGAGCTCCAGAGCACACGGCGTAATTGCGGGGCGTACTTACGCCCCGCAATTATGCCGTGTGAACTTAGCCTTACAAGCATCGGGTTGTGAACCCTTTCATGGGATTGCATGATGAGCTCCACTGATGTAAACCAGGCCTAACTTGGTAACAGTCAAAGCACATTATTTCTCATCACAAGCTGTGTGGTTAATCAGATTTTTCTAAAAATATACCTGTAAAATAATACAATCTTTAATGAAGCAAGTTTATAATAAGAGCATTTCATGTATGTAAAAAAAATTACCCTGAATACCTGACTCGGATGAATCTTTTAATTTTTGATGATTCTTTCTAAAAAAAAAAAAAAAAAAAAAGCCCCAAAAAAATGGTGATGTTTTGTGTGTTTTTCTTTTTCCAAAGATGCATCTTCAGAAACTGGAGTCTCTGCACAATCCCCAGCAGATCTATTTTCGCCATGATGTATTATGTGAAACTCTAGCTGGAAACGGATGCCCAGTAGTCACCATAACTGCTATGCCAGAGTCCAATTACTACGAGCACGTCTATCAGTTTCGTGAGTTGAAATTGTCTCCCAAAATTATTTCTTCATCAATCATTCAAGAGATCACCTTTCAGCTATGAAGAATATTCTATTCAGTTACAGGGCTTCTTAGGTGGTGAATTGTACCATTTCACACTACTGATGACTGGTCTTTTAATTAGGTTAAAATACATTATATGACTCTAGTGAGTTCTACCTTACAGTGATGTCCAATGTTTATTAGATTCCATCACTAGAATGAGGGGGCTGGAAACAGAAAAATTATTCCTTTTTCCTGACTGACAACAAAGTTTCAATGTCTGATAGTAAAAGTCTTGATACAAGAATAAGATAAGCAACATCTCTGTGCAGTATTTTAGCTAGAAACCCATTTTCAGTATTGCCCATAATGTCTTTTGTGCTGCTTTTACTACCTCCCAGGTAAATTGCTGTGACATCACAACTGTGTTTCTGTGCGGTAAGTATATTGTAAAGGAAATTGGCTATCAGGCACGTGCACCCAAACACATGTACCTTGGTGCTAGGTACTCAGTATAGCGGAGTCTAAGTGAATGCAGGTGTTCACCCTTTAACCCCTGTCCAGGGATCTGGACTTCGCTGCTACATATCCCCAGGTTGTTTCTGTAAAGTAGCAACTGACCGGTGGAGCTGATAAGCTAGAGAAAGAGAGACAAAATAACCCAAAGATCAAAACCAGGTGATCAGTGAAAGCACCAGAGCAAAACAGATATCAGAACCTGGGAAAACTGGGTCAACACCGAGAGAGCACACCCAGAAAGAAGAACAAGCAACAAAAGGTCAAGAAAGAGGCCGGTCAAATCCAGGAAATAAAGCAAGGGATATCCAGAAGGGCGGTCAGAAATAGCCTGGTCAAACACAGAATAGCAATACAAATGAGCACCAAAAAGACACAATAACTAGATAGGGGAAATAAACCTATCAGGTTTAAATAAAGAGCCAAGCTCACTGATTGGTTGGCTGACTCACCCTAACTATCTGATGATTAACCAGCCCTGCAGATATCCTTCTGAGCTTTCTCTTGCTATGGCAAGCCGGGTCCTTTTAAAGGGCTATTCCCATCATAGCAAGTGCTAATGGAAAGGCCAATTACTGTAAAATAAGCAATTTTCAAAATGCATGTTATTACAAAATATGAATCCAGGCCTTTTTTGGCACATTAACTTGCTCTCTTGTCTCCTTGATAACCGACCACCACTGTGTGCGTTTAGTGGTCGCCGGTAATGCAGCATTATCAAACCAGCATTTAGTGGTCGCCGGAAAAAGTTCCTGTGGCCTGGGAGAGGCAGGAAGATTACACATGAGGAAAAATGCACGTCTCCGCTATCCCGGCCCTGGGCAACGTCACAGTAAAGCTGCTTTACTGGCCACTTAGGATGTCACAGCTGATTATCAGACAGGAACACAGTTGTGAGGTCCCAACAGTTCAAATAACTAAAGCCTATTTATATCACAGCAGCTGAGGTGGGAGTGTGTACATATGTACCTAGTGTATGTGCACACGTAAGGGTATGTTCACATGACGTGATTTTAAAGTGTAAATTTATACTTCAAAATGAGCTTCTAAATACGCCTGATTAGAGGCATCATTTGAAGTGCTGAGTGTGTGGAGCGTATTTTGCGGCTTTTACATGCCGACAATAAGCTAAACCATTGTTAAATCGTCCCTAAGCATTGCAAATATGCTTGTAAAATACACATCGTGTGAATGATGTTGCATATTTTACATCGTAAGCAATAAGAGCTGCATAAAACATTTTTTGAGGCTTATTTTGGGGCATATTTGTGCAAAATACACCCAAAATAAGCGTAAAATGACGTTGTGTGAACATACGCTAAGGAGTTTATTATTGATACTTATATATCTTCTAATATGCAGCTAGGGTATGTCACATGGCATGTTTGCGTGACTTATTTTGGCATACAATTGCCTTGAAATTTGCCTTGCAACTAGGGTAAAAAAAAATGCTATTAGTGAAATCACAATCATCCTTCAGACGATGGGTGATTCTTGTAGCAAGAATACAAGGCAGAAATCTGCCTAGCTTTGAAAGTACGTGCTGCCAAGCGCTTATGAAGGCGTATTGGGCCCCATAACTGTTCACGCCGCAATACTTTTTTTAATTTTAGAGACCTAAAAACTCATATAAGAGGGGAAAAAAAATAACAAATCAGTACTTGAACGCGTGTATCCCACAGCAAAATATAAAGCATCATTTTTAATAAAAAAGCAAATCAAACAAAGCCTAGTCCCACCCTATTGTTGCCCTAAAAAAAATTCAAAACCCAAGCTAGACAGGGCAGTCACCCCGAGAAGGGCAGCCCCATTCATGCACCTTTCCTTAAAAAGCACTCAACCCTATTCTGTCCCTAATAATAGAAAGAAAGGGGTAAAGTATGAAAAGTAGCTAAAAAAAAATCTTGTTGACAGATCATAGCATAATACAGTAGAAAATTCTGATGGACATCAAAAGAAAAAAATATGAAATAGCTAATTAGTATATAGCAAAATTAATAATTACCAGAAATTGACAACAAAAATCAAATGGTAACATTTGTCACCAAACATTGTTATAACCAATTTCCTCATAAAGTGACAGCAAAAATCAAATGGCAATATTATGGCAGGACATTGTAACCAATTACCAACGCGTTTCTCTCAGTAATGTTTGGGTTCATCAGGGAAAATAGTTGAGGAACGCCAACTAAAGGCAACAAAGCTATTAAGAATGGTCACAACTAAAACCACTATTGAAGAGAAATATAATATACCTCTATGACAGGCCTATATAGTGCTGAGAATAGGATTTAACATGATTGTGTTTTCATGGTTCACATCACTTGAACAGTCACATAATGAAGGGAAAGATGGATACTCACGATAACGATTGAAGAATGATCATAATTTAGCTGCATTACTGAGAAGAGCCAGGAGATAAAATGCTCAGATACCATAGCCACGGTTTATTGATATCTATATTGCGTGGCGTCTTTATCACTATTATGACGCCGTGGACATGATGGGACATTTCAGCGTTTTATCTCTTGGTTCTTTTCAGTAATGCAGCTAAATCATGATCATTCTTCAATCATCTTTCCCTTCATTATGTGACCTTTTCATAGGCTCACATCACTTGCAACCATCATGTTAAATCCTATTCTCAGCACTGTATAGGCCTGTAATAGGGGTATATTATATTTCTCTTCAATATTTTTTTTAGTTGTGACCATTCCTAATAGCTTTGTTGCACTTAGTTGGTGTTCCTTAACAATTTCCCTAATGAACTTAAACATCATTGGGAGAAACGTGTTGGTAATTGGTTACAAGATCTTAGTAATTGGTTACAACAGCCTGTCATAATATTGCCATTTGATTTTTGCTGTCACTTTTATGAGAAAATTGGTTATAACAATGTTTGGTGTCAATGTTACCATTTGATTTTTGTTATTAGAGATGAGCGAGCAGTAAAAAAGTTCTAGTTCGATTAGAACCTCGAACTTGAGTGAGTTCGGTTTGAGGTTCTATTCGAACTGAACCGAACCCACAAAAGTAAAATGGGAAAGATGTTCTGGTTTTTTTTTTAAATCCCTATCAGGTGGGGAGAAGCGTAATTCCCACCAAACAGTAAACTGGATACTGAAAAAACTCAGTAAGAAATTTGTCCCAGGAGTTCACAGCTTTAAATAGGACTTTTTCAGTCCAAATTTCGCCCGGGTGTCAAATTACGCTGAAAGCCCAGTATTAGGGTAACCACAGATCTCTAGAGAACTATGGATTACGTCTCCTTCCCAGCTCGGCGAATCCCCCGGGGCGGGAGAAATTTCATGTAAATTTACCAGGGGCGTATACGCGCTCCAAAGTGTTTGTCTATGGGCCGCCACAGGCAAATTGCGGGGCGTAAAC
Source organism: Phyllomedusa bahiana (assembly GCA_025379985.1). Classification (NCBI taxonomy): domain Eukaryota; kingdom Metazoa; phylum Chordata; class Amphibia; order Anura; family Hylidae; genus Phyllomedusa; species Phyllomedusa bahiana. The sequence continues at coordinate 22,866 of JAODAL010007477.1, read as the reverse complement.
CCGTTGAACCTGCCAAGAGTGCAAAAAAAAAAAATTGGGCAAAAATTTATTCCTTTAAATCAAACTGAAAAGTTGGGTTTTGCTTGCAAGCGGGGGTGTACTTAGGAGGTGCAGCGGTAGCCAGAAAGGGGCCCTGCATTCTGAGGTGCCCAAAAACCCCTTGGAACATGGGTTTTTTGGGAGACGGGGGTTTATACAATTACTGAACCCTCAAAACTGCAAAAACTGAATTTTGGGCTTGAGTAGATTTAGAAAACCCAAGCATTGTATAAAATAATCCATGTATTGAAGTCCGTTATGTGAGTTGAAAACGCACCAAATAAAGTTGGGGGTGTGAAAAGATGAAGCCAGAAATACCAAACCCCCTTACTATTATGTCTATGGAGAGTAAATGCATCTAACAAGAGCGCGTACATACAGAGAGTGAGCTGAAAATTGAAAGGCAATACAGTGAAAAAAAATTTTTAAACCTGGGTCATGTGTTTTAGCCCCAAGAACCCTACCCTGGGATGATTTTTTTGACATTTTCCCTTGTCTCTGCCTGTTGAAGGGGCCGTCAGAAGTGCAAAAGGTGATTGCATGCCGATAAAAGGCAGAAAGCCGCTGAAAAACAAACTAAAAAAAGACGTTTCGAATAGAACTTTAACCCCCGTTACAGCTTTTTTTGGCCGACGGATTGGCCCGTATTCCGCCCGGTTTTGCGCTTAAATACGGCCCCAAATCCGTGGGGAGTCATATTTTTCATGTTTCATAGTTGTAAGGCAAAAAAAAGACAAGTCGTCCTCTAGTTCAGCTGTTTGCTAAAGGTATTACCCAGGGAAGGCAAAAACCCCCTGGGTAGAAGCAATTGTCCTCATTTTAGGGAAAAATTCCTTCCCTGACTCCATTGGCAATCAAAAAAACCCCCGGATCAATGCCCCCTCTCCTGAACCATTCACTATAACTTTTTAATTATTACGCCCAGAAAAGCATCCAAACCCTTTTTAACTCGGTTATTGAATTCACCAGACCATCCCTCTGGCAAATTCCTTTTCCCCGTCTTAAGAAAGAAAACCCTTTTTTAGTTTAGCATTACGGTAATCCACTGCTTCTAGAGAACAGTGGATTCCGTCGCTCCCCCCCGCTCGGCCCAAATCCCGCGGGGGGGGAAAATGACATGCACATTATTTACGGGGCGGGGCGCCGTAAACAATGCATTGTCATGGGCCGGCGCGCCCCCCCCCCCGCGGCCCCCCCCCCGTCCCCCCCCTTATTCACGGCAATTTGTCCTCAAAACCGCACAAATCCTCGGGGGAAAAAAACCGTTTGAACACGGGCCCAAACAATGAACAGTAAAATGTTCGGTTCAAGTTCTAAAAATTCGAGAAGCTCTACTGGAACTTAACTTTCTAGAACAGTTCAGTCAACACTAGTAATTATTAATTTTTCTATATACTAAATAGCGATTTCATTCTTTTTTCTTTTTTATGTCGGTTAGCATTTTCTACTGTTATTACACTATTATTTGGCTGTGAGTTTTTCTTGGCTACTTTTCAAACGTCATCCCTTTCTCTCTATTATTAGGGATAGAATAGGGTTGAGTGCCTTCTAGAGAAAGCTAAGGGTTTAATTTTTGTTAGGGTAAAAATAGGGTGGGATTATACTTTGTTTGCTTTGCATTTTAACTAGTATTTATTAAAAGTGATGTTTTATATTCTTCCGTGGCATACGTGTTCTTCAGGTAATGTATGTACTTGCTTAAGACATCCCTGGGCTGCTGTCATTTGTCAGTCAAGCCTGATTTTTATCAATAGTGGCAACAGGCAGAATGTCATGAAAGTTGTCCAGCCATATAATTTAAAATTTCACTATTTTGGGTTCAAGAACATAAACAGAAATCAGTTCTCTGTTTTAAAAAAAAACTAAAACACTAAGGTTCACTCTCATCACAGTTAACACATAACTATTCAGTGGTGCTCGGCCCAGTTGAGGATGAAGGATATTATGCCAAACTTTATGGCCCGGTTCACACGGCTTATTCAAGCCGTAATTGCGGGACGGATTTCGCCCGCAATTATGGCTTGAGTAAGGGGCGGGGTGGGGACGCTGCCCGCCGGCCCCATAGACATTCATTATCCACGGCACGTATCCTGCCAGGATAATGAACATGTCACTTTCTCCCCACCCAGCGGATTCGCCGAGCCTAAGGGAGAGACGGAATGCATAGTTCTCTATGAGAACTGTGGATTACTGTAATGGCTGGCGCAGTACGGCGCGCAATACGGCTGAAATCCGTCCCTGCAATAAGCCGTGTGAACGTCCCTTATTAATGTTCACACGAAAGAGATAAGTTGTCACAATTTGTAAATGGAATGAATTTTACTGTTTGGTATAAATATAAACACCTGCTCTGATAACCATTGGTAAGTATTAAAGGTGGAAATATAGTTTAAATAAATTCTATTTTGTATACAGGGAACCGCCCCTACATCTTCTTAACATCCAGAGTTCACCCGGGAGAGACCAATGCCAGCTGGGTGATGAAAGGCACATTGGAGTTTCTTATGGGGAACAGTTCCGCTGCACAGACCCTCCGGGAATCCTACATTTTTAAAATTGTTCCTATGCTTAACCCAGATGGTGTTATCAATGGCAAGTACGTAGCAGGTTTTAGAATAATAAAAATATATGTAAAGTTATTTTGTAGTATTTGAAAAATCCAAAAGGAACTATTAAAGGGTCTTACAACCTTTCTTTCTAGCCATCGCTGTTCTTTAAGTGGAGAAGATCTCAACAGGCAGTGGCAAAACCCTAATGCAGATTTACATCCTACAATTTATAACACCAAAGGCCTCCTGCAGTATTTGGCATCTATCAAACGTGTTCCTCTGGTATGTAACACTGACCTAAAAGACATAAAGGGCCACATGTACGAACCTGTTTAAGTCTAAAACGCACGTTTTTGCCCATAGGTTACTATGGGCAAAAGAGTTCGTTTTAGATCTAAACAGTTTCATACATGTGGCCCAAAATGTTTAACGGTACAAAAGGTAAAGAAACAATGTGGCTGGTGTTAAAAAGGCAAAGCAACTTAATATAGGATATATTTGATTGTGTGGTCTCGTTGTTTCTTGACGGTTTATTATGCAGTATCATGCTCTGTATTACCTGTCTGTATGCAGAGTCGTATACATTTACCAGTTACCTATTGTTTAATTGACATATACTGAATTTGAGAAACAAAGACAACCAGTGTTCTAGAGCCATTGCATGAAAAAACGTGCATAACTAACAGACTCAAGAGTCGGGCATGGTTTGTGCTAGTTAAAGGGAACTTCAGAGTCGAGATTTATGACACTTTTTTCCATTATTTTTTATGGCGGTGGATCCAGTAGACTTTGCCTCATTGCTCAACAGAATGAATTCATTGCTGTAGGAATCCATTCCTGATATATAGAACCTTTTAAAGTCTTCATGTTGCCCATAGCACATGTGGCACTTTGATTTGGAATTTACTGAGGCAGGAGTGAGAAGCATCAGACAGACTGCTATGGAGTATACTGATAGGCTCTGTCTACACTGCACTGAAAAATGTCCGTTTTTTCAGCTTTTTTCGTTTTCAAAAACCGCTGTAAAAACGACTGTAATCATCTCCCATAGACTTCTATTGTAAAAACCTCCTGCTGTCTACACTGAGCTTCTTTTTTCTGCTGTTTTTTTTACTGGTCCTATTTTGCAACATGTTCTAAAAAACGGCAGAGCCGGGCAGAAAATTTACTACAGGAGTCTATGGAAAGCGCTGGACGTCTTTTGGTGCATTTTTTGGCACATTTTTTCCGTGATTTTTCAATGAAAATCCTCCCAGGAGACCCAAGTCCCACCTATAGTGGGTGTTAATAAGGTTATACCTGATCAAATCTACATACAAGTGTCTGATGTATCCTTGTTTGTACCGTTCATAATAAAATGATCATGCTTTGGTCGTGAACGATTTTTGCACAATTCATATATTTTTCGCTAAAAATAAGTTTTTACGGATCTCGCTTTTAACGCCAAAAATACTTTTTTTTTTAACGGATTTTGGCCCAAGAATCCTTTTTTTACGGATTTTGGCACTAAAATACTTTTCTTTACAGATTTTGCCGCTAATAAAATTATCTCGCTTCTGACGCTAAAATTTTTTTTTTAACCGGTTTTTTGGCGCTAATACAGTTCTCTCACTTCTGACACCAAAAACACTTATTTTTTTTACGGATTTTGGCGCTATTAAAGTTTTCTCACTTTTTTGCAAAAAAATAAAATTTTTTACGAAAAAATTTTTTTTTAACCGACTTTGGCCCCTTTAAAAAACTTATTTTGTTTTTGGGCGCTAAAAATTTTTTTTTTCGTTTTTTGGGCCCACTAAAATACGTTTTTTTTACGGGTTTTTTGGGTGTTTAAATTATTTTTTTTTTAAGGGAAATTTTAGCGCAAATATTTTCTTTTTTTGGATTTTGGCACAAAAATTCTTTTTTTATACGGTTTTTGGCGCAAAAAACCCAAATAAAAAACTAATTTTAGGGCCAAAATTCATAAAAAATTTTTAGGGGCCAAAATTTGAAAAAAAAACTTTTTTTTGGCCCAAAAATGCGAGAGAACTTCTAAGCCGAAAAAAAATTTCCTTTTAACAAAAACGGTTTTTTAGCCCAAAAAATCCAAAAAAAGGATTTGGGGCCAAAAATTTTTTTTTGGGGGCGACAAAAAAAGAGAAAAATTTAAAAGCCCCAAAAAAAGTAAAACGCCTACAAGATGACATATAAATGAAAAGATTTTCTTTATACCCCCTTTTGTAGGGGGGAAGTTACACCCCAAGGCCCTTAATTTTATCCCAAAACAAAAAAAAAACCCCGGGCCTTGAAACCAAAAAAAAAAAAACGGCTAAAAATGCAAATCTCCGCAAAAAAGGCTTTTTTTCCCCCAGCTGCTTTTGACACAGTTGGACAGAAAATCATTTTAAAACCGAATTTTTCCCAGAAATTTCTTTTTCCGGGGTTTTTTTGCCCTTTGCTTTTAAAGAAAAACCTTACCCTTCAATTCTAGTTTTAAAAATTTCCGGGAAATCTAGACCCAGGGTGTCAAACTGCCGGCCCTCCAGCTTTTGGGGAAAACCCAAAAACCCCTCCCAAATCATGCCCCCTGTTTAATAATTATCCCAAAATGGCATAAAGGGGATGTTTTTTAACCCCAAATCCCCCAGCGGGGGCCGGGGCCAAGTTGACACCCTTGTGATCTAGGGGAAATGAAAACCCAATCAAACCCCGGGTTTATGGGAAAAAGTTGGGATTTTAAAAAACCAATTTGATTTTTTTTTGGGCGTTTTCCCTCCTTTTGCCTTTTTGCCAAAATTTTTAATTTTAAACCCCTAACCTTTTTGGGGTTTTTCTTTTAACTTTAAAAATTTTTTTAGTTGGTTTTTTTTAAATTTTCCCAATTTTCTATTTTGGGAACCAGGTTTTTTGTTTCCCATGGGCTTTCCCCGAAAGAAAAAAGGGTGTTAAATGTATGGCTGCAGTATTAAAGAGACAGTATGGCACACCAATGTCAGGCAAATTCCCTATTGATAAAAGAAGAAGATAGGGGTTTAAGGTAATTTGCAAACAAATATCCTTACATTTTATGGAATCTAGTTTCCCTATTGATTAAGCCCCTAAAATTCAAAAGAGGAGAAAAAAAACCCCCTTCCCCAAAAAAAAATTAAGTGAAAAAACTCCCGGGAAATGTGTTTGTAGAATTTGGGGCCGGGATGCCCCATGACTGCTTTGTTTGTCCATTAAAGGGGTTTTTTCGGTTTTTTGAACCCTCCCAAAACCCCAAAACATTTTCTGTGCAACTACATGGAAATAATCATTTATTGCAACAGTCAGAGGTTGAAAATGTAAATGCAAACAAGTATTAGATGTTTACTGATGATCACTGTGACTGTAATGTGTATTAAAGGGGTTGTCTCACTACAAGGATTGTTTTTCACATTCAAAAACTTTAAAAAAACTAGCCCATTTTTGAAAAATATAGGGCCCTATTAAAAAGGGTCCTACCTTTAATTCTTAATTTTTTCCCCTCTTGATGGGCTGCATCGGGTCCTCAGGTCGCTAAAAGCTACGACCTTTTTTAATCTCTCCTGATTGGCGGGGCCCAAAATGGTTGCAAAGCTGCAGACCTGGTGTCCTCTGCAGTTTCGTCACTCCCAGCCCAGTAGAAGCAGTAAACACAGAATTCAAATATGCAACTGAGAAAACGGACTAAAGGTAAGATGAATCGATGAAATTTGAGAAAAACCCATTTAATGCGCAAATGTTTCCCAGCCAGAAAAGTTTACTTTATTAATGAGTTGGTGTTAACCCTGCCCCCCAAAGGGCCCTACCTCCGCCTATCTGACGGGTTTTTTAAAACTTTTTTTTTTTTTAACCAAATTTAAATTTTTAATTGGGTTTTAATCAGTTGTGGGGGGTTCCGGGGCTAGCATCAGGTGGGGGGGTTTAAATTTTTTTAAAAACTGACTCTTTTCATGACTCCCCTTTCTGGCAAAAAAACTGCCAGGGGGGTTTTTTAAATACCCTAAAACTCAGCATTTACAGAATTAAGGGGGAAAAACAGCGTGGAAAAAGCGGTCTAAACACTACTTGTGCTGTCCTCAGAAAAGGTTGGGGCCAAAAACCCTATTAGGACAGGTTCTCTTTAAACCCTGTATCCTTCTTAAAACCCAAAACCCCCTCCCTTAAGGGGTTTTCCGAAGTTCAAAATGCTTTTTCCTTTTGCCGAATAAAAATTAAAAAATAGAAAAAGCATTGTACTTCCCTTTCCTGGATCTCCTGTTCTTTCGCATGGGCCCCGCCCTGTTTCACCCCAGTTTAGCACCCTTTCGTTAAAAAGGCACCAAAAGCCTTTGGACATTTGGCCTGTAAATTAGCTGAAATTGTCATGTGAACAAATGAACAAATCCCGCGAAAACCCGGGGGCCCCTGGGCGGCCCCCCACAAAAAAAAGCAGAAACCATGAATAAGTTTGATACTTCAAATTTTTTTTCGGGCCCAACAGACAAACCCCCCCCTTTTAAACCCTTTTTTAAACCCCCTTAAGGCCCAGCCTGTTTTGCCCTTCCTGACCAACCCAATTTTTGAAATCTGGCCATAATTCATTTTAATGTGGGGAAAAATTTTTTGTAACTTTTACCTATAAATGTGATTCAGAATTTTTTTTCCTCTTTAAACATTGTGCTTTAATTTGGGAAGAAATTTTTATCCAAAACAACCCCTTTTTTTGTTTTTGGAAAAATATCAAAATTTCATGAAAATTTTGGGAAAAAAATTTTGCTTTTTAAAAATTTGAAAAAAATTTTTCCCGTGAAAGGGCAAGATAATTTTCCCCACAAAAAAAAGTTTATAACTAACACCCCCCCCTTATTCCAAAACTAAGGTTGGCTCTTTTTTTTAAATTTATTTTTTTTTTTACGCCCATTAGGGGGCTTGGGAAATTTTAGAAAGTAATTTTCTAAACATTTTCAAAAAAAATTTGCAAAAATACAAATTTTTGGGGACCACTCCGTTCTAAAGTGGCTTTAAAAGGGCCCTCCCAGGGGTTGGGATACCCCCATAAGGGGGAAAACCATTGAGAAACTCCCCCCCTTTAAAACCGTTTTTTAAACAACACTTTTTAGGAAGTTTGTTAACCCTTTAGATTTTCACAAAAAAATTAAACCCCAAATGGAGTGAAATTTAAAATAATTTTTTTTTGCAGTTTTTTCAATTTTTAAACCCCATTTTTAAACGGGAAAATACAAAAAAGTAAACTGGGAAAAATGCAAATTTTAATATCAATTCCCCAGGCCCTCCGTTTTTAGGGGAAAATTTTCCCATTGTCGGCCCCCAAAAAGGGGGGGCATTTTTTAGGGTATTTAAAAACCCAAAAAAAAAGAAAACCCAAAATAAAAAGGGCGAAAACCTCCCCCCCCCCCCCCCTTTAAAATAAAAATTAAAAAAATATAAAAAAAAGGTGCTAAAAGTTCAATAACAACTTTTTAATTTAAAGGCCCTTTTTTATAGTTTTTGGGGCCACATTTGGGGGAACCCTTAAAATTAAAAAACACCCCCAAAATAGACCAAAATTTTTTGGAAAACTAAAAACCCCCTTAAAGGTTTTAAAATCCGGGGTAAAAATTGAGTATAAGACCCACATTATTAAACAAATTTTTTTTAGCAAAAGGCCCTGTGAAAATTAAAAAAACCTTTTTTTTTCCCAAAATTAATTTGCAATTTTAGTTTAAAATTTTTCTTATAAAAAAGGGAATCCGGGGAAAAAAAAAAACCCCAAAAAACTTTGTTAACAATTTCTTCCAATTTGGGGCAATCCCCCAAAGGGGGGTTGAAAACCCTTGCTGTTTGGGGCGCATGGCGGGGCGTATAAGGGAAAGGCAGCGCTTTTTTGGCTTTTGGGAACCCGCAGTTTTTTGGTTGGGGGCCCATTCGCATTTTTGCAAAACCCCCCAAAAATTAGCAGAACGGGGAAACCCTTTCCAAAAGGGCCCCCCATTTTGGATTCAAAAACCCATCAGGGATCTCATCGGGGGTTTTACTGTGCTTTTTGGATGAAACAGGATTTTCCATATTTTTTTTTTTTTAGCTTTGGGGAAATTTAAAAAATGGGGGGAAAAACGCATTTCCCCTCATTTTTTTTTTGGGGCTTAAATTTTTACAGCTTTCCGGGGGCCCTTGTAAATTAAATGTGTTTAACTTTATTTATGGGGGTGGGTTAAAATTTGCCCAAAAAAATTATAGTTTTAATTTTTTAGTTTTTTCTGTTTTTTTTTACTTTTACACAGGTGAAAACGTCTATAAAAAAAACTTTTTTATTTTTTTCCCTTATTCTGAACCTTTAACTTTTTTATTTTGCTGTGGACAGAGCAATGAATGGGCTTTTTTTTTGGGGGAATGAGTTTGAAGTTTTAATTGGTCCCCATTATGCGGTGCATATATCAATGTTCAATTTTTTAAAAAAGGGTTTTTGTGGGATGTTTTAAACAAAATACACCCAATCTTGGTGTTTTTTTTATTTTTTTTTTTTTTATAGGGGTCACTGTAGGGGTATTTTATGAAAAAGGTTTATTTTTAAACTCAGCAGGTCAATACAAATTACACCAAACCCCAAATTTGTTAATTTTTTTTATTTTTTTAACTGTTTTTTATAAAATTTAAAAAAACTTTTATTAACCGGGAAAATTATTTTTTTTCATCCCCAAATAGCCCCGAGGCCAAAACTTTTAAATTTTTTCTGGGGCTTGGAGCTGTGTGGGGACTTGTTTTTTCAAATATTTGGGAGGGTTTTTTTTTTGTATCTTTTTTGGGGGGAAAAGGGCCTTTTTGATCGCTTTTAAATCCTTTTTTTTGGGGGCCCAAGGGTGAAGAAAATACTGAAAACCTAGTAGTTTTTTTTTAATTTTTTTTTTTTAAAACGGGGTCACCATGCGGGAACCCGTGATAAGTTAGCTTTACTTTTTGGGGTGGGCTACAAAAAAAGGGCGGAAAAACCCATTTTATATAGTTTTTTTTTAACGAACATTAAAAAAAAAAAAAAAAGTGTTTTTATGTGTAAAAAAAATTTTTATGCATGGGCTAGTTTTTGAGAGCTATACTTTTTCTATTTTTCTGTATACAGACTGTATGAGGATTTTTTTTTTTGCGGGATAAAACCACTTTTAAAAAATTTTGGTAAAAATTTTGGGCCGTTTCTAGGATTTTTGATCGTTTTTTATTCCTTTTTAAATGTCCCGGGGGGGGAAATTTTGAAACAAAAATTTTAAATTTCTGTGTTTTTTTTTTTGGGTTTTTTTTTTTCCCAGCGTTCATCGTAGGGGTTTAAAATTAACATGAAGATTTATGGGGGAGGTCGTTCGCACGCGGCCCGATCCCAAAAAATTTTTTTTGGGGGTACTTTTTATTTTTAAACATTTTTGGGGGCGAATTGGCTTTTGAAAAGGGAAAAAGGGCGGTGAAAACGTATTTTATTTAAATTTTTTGTTTTTGGTTGTTTTCCCATTTTTTTTCATTTTTTTTTTATTTTTTCCCAGGGTTTTTTTTTTTATTTTTCCCCAATTGGGGTTTTAAAATGAGAGATTTTAATCTCTCATTCAAATAGGAAAAGTCCCCTTTAGCTTGTTTGCTAGGGAGGGTTTCCTATGACAACTGTCGTCACGTGGGGGGGTCTTTTTTTCCACATGGGAAAAGGCCGGGCGTCTGACTTTCATGGGAAAACCCCCGGAAGGCTTTCCCTTGCCCTTCCGTGCTGTCTGTCAGAGGGCGGGAGCTGCACGGATCGCCCACCCGTGCCGCTGCTCCCCCCGACAAGCCCCGGGGAGCGATCCCCTTCCCTTTTCCTTTTAAATTTTTGCCGCCCCGATCGTCGCGAAAATTTAAAGGGGAAAAACCGGGGCCCCCCCCCCCGGGACCCGTTTGGGGTCCGGGGCCGACGCTGCGGGATGTAAGCTGTAAAATACAGTGACACCCCGCGCCGATCGGGGCGAACTCTGTTTTTAGATTTTTCCGCCGACCCTTGGCCGAAACCCAAATTCCCGTCCGGTTTTCCCCGTGGAACCCCCAAACCCCCTTTGGACGTAGGGAATAGGGGCCAAAAGGTCGGGGGAAAGGGGGGTTAAAAGTGTATTTTTCCCAAAAGTAAAAGAAGTAGGGTAACCCTTTTTAATACTGTTGGGGCTAGTTAACACCTCTTTTGCCGACTTAATTGCGGGGACGGAATTTCCCCCCCAAATTGTCCCGGCTGCCGGCGCGGGGGTGGGGCGGGGGGGGGCTACTCCCCGGGCCCCCATAGAAACATTCATTTTTTAACAGCGCGTACAGCCGTAAATAATTGACATGTCCCCTTTCCCTTCCTCCCCCCGGCTTTTTTTTCCCCCCCGACGGGGAGAGGAACTTTAATTTTTTTTAGTTCTCTAATGAGAATTTGTGGTTTAAACCGTAAATTCCCTGGAAAAGATTTAGCCGTGTTGGGAAAAGCGAAAATTTCGGTACGCAGCCCCGGCTAAAATTCAGTCCCAAAAAAACCCCCGGGTGTAGGGAAAATATACATACAATTATCTTGCCACTAAGATATCTCAGAATTCTGCTGGTTTCCAGTTACCAGAGTGCACTGCATTGTAGTAATTTGATCGACAGTCAAGTTTAAAAGGGGTGATGTTTCTTAGTAGGGAGAGGCACCATGTCATTATGAGGAGGCTTCTTTTCCTTGATCGCTCCACTGAAATTTAAATGTTTTCTAGAAGACTCCTGGGAAAAAGGGCTGGTTTAATGCCGTCCGTTCTTTCGCCAGGCAGCTCTTCGGGTTTTTTGCCCCTCATCAATGCAGATCAGAGCACTGGTTGGGTGAGGGGGTAGGTGAGGGCCAGTATGTGTAGTTCAAAAGGGGTGATGTTTCTTTTTTGGGAAACACACCATGTCAATGTGTGAAAATGTATATCCTTGATCGCTCCACTAAAATTTAAAGGGGTTTGGCCACAAAGTAAAATTGACGTGGGACGTTTGAAAATTAAATAATATACATTTTTTACCATTCATCATTTTTAAAAAATTTTGCACAGTTTTTTTTTTTTAGCTGCTTTTTTGTGATCCATTTTAAGCTCATCCCAGGGGGTACGACCAGGGCTGAGACTTCTCAGTCATGGGCGCACATGGTTTAGACACACTTCACCTCTCAGGCAGCTACTGATGTTCAAAACCCAGGGGCTATAATCTACCCTGTCCTCATATCCTTAGCAATTAGTCAAACAGGCAAATAAAAAAAAACCCTCATGGGGTCTGGAAATGAAAAAGAAAAAAAACAATCCACAGGTTTATTTCCTGCTGGGAAAACCAAGGCCCCTTTGGGTTTTGTAAAGAAAAATTTTACCTCTGAGCTACAGTGAGCACTTACAATTCTATACATAACAGACAATTCTTTCACTAGAAAAAGAAAGGCCTGGTGATGTCATCCTGGCTGAGTTCACATATATGAAATTTCAAACAAATCACACAGAGCTGTAGAGCTGGATACAGGAGGTATGAAATGAGATCGTGGCAAAACCCCTTTAAATATTTTCTAAAAGGCTCATGGGAGAGCTGAGACTATAAGCCTTCACACTCCCTAATAAGAAAAATCACTCTTTTTAAAGGGGTTTTGCCATAAAGTGAGTTCCTTACCTCTTATCTGCTCAGGAGAGCAGATTAACTCAGCATGCTAAGTCACGGGGGAGAGGTAGAGGGTGTGAGCAGAGAGCGAGGAAGCAGGGAGCGTCTGCAAAGTTGACTCAAATAATTACAGTGGATTCTCTATACAAAAGACACAGGCTCATTCAGTGCTTTTTCTCCCCAGTCCCTTGCAAGCTCCTTCTTGTTCCCTGTCATCAGATAAGAAGTGCAAACATGCACGCATGGCCAGATCAGCTCCTGTCAGTGTCTGGGTTGTGTCTAATGTAAACTGTCAGGAAACTAAGGGGGACTGAGCAATGCTGTAGCTCTCTGAGACTTCACTTTTTTTGTAATCACATATCTTTAGAAAAGTGATTAAATACCCATTTTGGAGGATCCCACATCAACATGACATCCTGGGAAAACCCCTTTGAGCTACGTCTAATTCCTCTCACCCAGCCAGCCAGTATTCTATTCTGCACTGATGAGGAGCAAACACCTTGAGACAGTGGTTTGCATATGAATGAACTGGCATAGCATTAATCCCCTTTACAGTGCTGGGCTCAGGGAATCGGATGTAAATTGAGGAATGCTACCAATGCCTACTGCTCTTTTCCCTTGAGCCTTTTAGAATAGATTTACATTTTAGTGGAATGATTAAGGCATATAAGTCTCCACACACTGACATGGTGCCTCTCCCTAATAAGAAATATAACCCCTTTTGAGCTGTGTCTAATGCTTCTCACCTAGCCAGCCAGCCAACATGCTACTCTGCACTGATGAGGGGCAAACACCTCAAGACTGCAGTTTGCAGATGAATAAACTAGCAGGGCATTAATCCTCTTTATTCAGCAAGGTTCAGTAAGTTGGATGTACATTTAGAAATGCACCATCCAATGGGTACTGTAGAGTCTCAACTCTTTTCCCATGAACCTTTTAGAAAGCAGAATGGAGCTACACTTTTATCTGTTTCCAAGAATACCAAGCAGAACTTTGAGATGTCTAAGGTTATACTCGCATCTGCATTTTGGCTTTGTTCATATTGGATGATGGAAACTCATGGTTCTGGACAGATTTCATAGACTTACACAGTTGAATCACAATATTATGACCACCATCTAATAACCCGACTAACTGCGGTGTGCAGCTTAGCCAGAAGCTGGACAGGTTGGAAATGACTCTGTAAAGTCCTGGTAGGTTGTCACAGATGTCTGTTGCCATGCTGACTGCATCCCACAGTTGCCGGAGGGAGGAGAGGACGTGTGGGAGGGTAAAAAGATCAAACACAACAACCAAGATGATCCCACAGATACTCAATTTGGTTCAAGCATGAGGAATTAGGGAGCCAGGGTAGTACCTGCAAGTCTTGGTCATACTTTTATAGCGAATGTCCGACATTTTAGCTATGTGACACAATGCATTGTCTGTAAGATCCCATCTGCGCCAGGGAAGACAATTATCATGTATCTGCAAGGATGGATTCAAACATAAATCAGTTGAGTGCCTTCCACATGGCTGAATGGGCCCAGAGAATACTACAAAAAAGTTCCCCAGAGTATACTGCTGCTACCACCAGCTTGTGTACTTCCAGCAATGGTTGCAGGGTGTTTGTCCTCTGCTTCTCACCTGACACGTCAATGTCCATCCAATCGATGAAGCAGAAAATGGGACTCATTGGAGATAGCAACTCTTTGCTAATAAAGAGAGGTTCAATTCTGATATTGCTGTGAAAAGTGAAGCCTTTTCTGCTGATGCAACTTTGTTAGCAGAGGTGCAATTACCAACCATCTTTAGAGCCCTATATGCAGTAGGGTTTTATAGACACATCTGGTAGCCCCCTGATTCATTTTGACAGCTGCTCCATTGTATTCTTTCTGCTCCTTTTAAGGCACCTTTAAAGCCCGACATTCACCTCTCACCTGTTTTCACATTGCTTATTCACAATAGTACAGGAAGGGAAATAATTCAGCACACCGGAAGGTGAGATAAAGTATGAGTCAAAAATTAATTCCATATTGATTAATATCTGGGTATTAAAAAGAAGGGAAATCGGGATGTGAATACACACAGCATCTATTTTCTCCTCATTTTAGAGATTAATATTAAAAGTGAAGTTTTAATACATGACAATTGTTGGATAGGTTTTTGGATTTCTCATGTATACTAGTGGGGAATTTTTTCTTTAAAGATATCCAATATTCCCTTATCGTCGTTTTTTCACACAGCATCTATCTCATAAAAAGCAACACGTTTCCGACAGTCTTTATTCACATCCATGTATAGAGACTGTGGTCGTCATGTGTAAACAGGGCAATAGGTGTAAATGTCCCCCACGCCAATATCAGATGCATTACAGGGTGCCTGCGGCACTGTGTAACATGCCTGATTTCAGGGGGCGTGCGGGAGGCGGGGTGCACTACAACCGTATGAAGTTATAAATTTATAGCTTCGTTAGGGCAATTACAGGAGCATTACTGCTGGAACTGGTATACCACTTTCAAAGTGGTTTACTCGAGCCAGAAGGGTGGTCTTTGTGCTAGAATGCGCCTGATTTATGACCCACTGTAGAGTGGGTTCATAAATCAGGCGCATTCTACACTACAGGTAGTCCTCGACTTACATCGTTGATCCGTTCTTACGCGGCGTCGTAATCCGAATTTCGACGTAAGTCGGACAAAACGTTCATACAGTACTGTACCATAATAAACACTAATAAGTTAACATATTTGCATATACATTATGCAAACACGTAGCCTATCAAACACCTTACATAGTACCCTCCATAATTATCAATAAACACACAGTAAAATTTGTGCAATACAGTACGTACTGTAAAATAATGAAATGACGTGCTGTAACAGTAATAAACAGTGTAATAAACAAAGATGCTGTAACAATTCCAAAGAGAGAACAGGCTTATTGGAAGGAAGTTGCAGTAGGTGCTGGAAATACTAGGGCAGGTGAGTCAAGAGGGGCCGGTGAGTCAAGAGGGGCAGCTGAGGTAGAGGATACAGGTACAGGATCTGTTCCAGGCCTCTCTACCTTCTTGAAGTACTGCTGCAGGTTAAATTTGGAAGGGGACCATCTTCTTTCCTCCAAATCTCCTTGTAACAGCTAAGGGAATCCATGACTCCTCTGGCAACCCTAGTGTACCTCTCCATGTTGGGAATCCTCACTCAACCTTGACAACCCTTCCTCTATCAGGGCAAAACCTTTCTGCCAAGCCCTGCCTTGTAAATCTCTGGTTCTGGGGTTGGGTGTTCTTCCTCTTCCTATCATCTGATTTTCCAGTTGAATAAGGTCCTCAGCAGATAACTCCTCTTCATGAGAATCCAGTAAGCTCTGTGACATCATCCTCCTCCCCCTCCAAAATTCATTGTCTTGCTCATATCAACAACGTTCTTTATGACACTAGTCCTGACCTTTGGACTTCTGTGCCATAATTCCCCAAACTGGGGACACAAGTTTTTTCCACACACCATTCATGCTGGGCCCGCTTAACCTCATCCCAGGAATCACAATGTTATTCACAGCATCAAGAATGTTGTATGTTTTCCCAAAAGTCTTTGAGTCAAGTCCTTATTCTTTCATTGCTGCTAAAGCATTACCAATTTACCCTTCGGAGGTAGTAGGCCTTGAAAGTAGCAATGACTCCTTTGTCCATAGGCTGTATTAAGGGGGGTGGTATTAGGTGGAAGGTAAACCACCCCTTTACATTAGGGTTAAAGTCATAAGATGGGCAGGTGTCCAGGGTATTGTCCAGAATTAGCAACACCTTAAAGGGGATATCTTGGGGGTACAATACCCACCAGCCTGGCACAAAATGGTTGGTGGAACCAGTCATCAAACACTGCAAGTGTCACCCATGCCCTTCCTAATTAGACTCCAGATGACTGTAGTTGACCCTTTGAAATGCCCTTGAGTGCCCTAGGATTCTCAGCCTGATACACCGGCATGGCTTCAGTTTGTAGTCGCCAGCAGCATTGCCCCCAAGAAGCAAAATCAGTCTCTCCTTTTCCGACTTTATGACCTGGTTCTGACTTCTCCTCCTTGGCGATGTAAGTACGGTTAGGCAAACGTTTCCAAAACAAGCCTGTCTCATCCACATTGAACACTTGTTGAGCACAGTAACCACCCTCCTCAATTATCTCAGCCAATGCTTTAGGAAATTCAGTTGCTGCTTTCTCATCAGCACTACATCCTCACCTTGCACTTTAATGTTAATGGAAATTGGGACGATCCTTAAACCTCATAAACCAACCCCTACTCGCCACAAATTCTTCACTTTCACTTGCTTCCCCCTTTTTTCTTTTCAACACCTCAGTCGCCTACTTCTCCTGAATAACCCAATAAGGCTCACAGGGATACGGCGTGTTTTGGTCTTCCAGCCAAAGCACCATAATCTTTCCATCTCATGAATAAGCCACTACGCTGCTTTGTTTATCACTATCGCTTTCATGGGAGCAATCCTTTCACATGTTCAAGGATACGCTCTTTATCCTTGATAATCGTAGCGACAGTCCGAACGACTAAGTGCTAATGACCTGCCACATTTCTGTTGGTGTTTCCCCCTTATCTGATCGCCTTAAGAAAATCCACTTTCACCTCCATGGTGATGGCCTTCCTTTTCTTTGATGCACGGTTTTTCAATGAGTCTGGCTTACGTTTGGGAGCCATAATGAAGGTTGTTACGGGTGCGGAGAACTCTTTTCCTCCGTGAACCGTAAAATGTACAGTACAGTACTATGAGACTCTATTCTTCCGCCGCTGCACGTAGTTGCATGTAGTTCGACTTACGACGGAAAATCGCGAAAGTCGGAAAGCGGCCATCATACAAAGCGTCGTAAACACGAAACGATGTAAGTCGAGACCGGCGTAACCCGAGGACTACCTGTATTGTTATGCGCATAAAAATTGACGATTAAACACCAAAAATCATACATGTCGCCCCGAGTTTTTCTGGTTTTTCCGAGCCACACTCCATTTCCCTTTTTCTTAATACCCAGATTTTAATCAATATGTAATAAATATATTTTTTATTTTTGTATCATACTTTGTCACCTTCGGGTGTGCTGGATGATTTCCCTTCCTGGATGGTTTGCAACACCCTTTTGTCTGAGGGTGTCGAGCAGCTACCGGTTTGTTATTCAGAAGTTTATCCAGGTGGTGAACTATGCAGTTTTTTCTTTTCTCGTGAGAATTATTCACAATATTGCCATTTGTCCACTTATGATACACTTTCACCACAACAGCACGCAAAAAATCAAACACTGCGCAGTTGAAGAAATACTGCTACCCTAAGCCCAGAAGCCAATAATCATCTATCTTTGAAACTCTGATAAATATCCCCTTTTACCCATAACAGCAACAAGGGATACTGTATGTGTGCAGACAGCTTATTGCACACCTTATATAGCCACCAACCCAGGTCATGACATGTGACTTCCTTCACAATGAACATTAAAAATAGAAAGTGGTCATAATAATGTGACTAAACTGTGTATAGTGAGTTTGTCAGAGTGTAAAATCACAATTGGTAAAAATCTGTAAAACAATGTACTCAATGTATTAATTTCATCTAAATATCATGAAACTAACCCTCACTAAAACTGAACTTCTTGTGTTTCCGCCATCTAGTAACCAACCTCCCCCTGCTCTTTCTGTCTCAGTGTGTGGCACCATCATAACACCTAGGAAGCATGGCCGCTGTCTTGGGGTTATATTAGATTCTGATCTGTCCTTCACCCCCTATATATAATCCCTGCACCTCAAGAACATCTCCAAAATCCGTCCTTTTCTCACTATGGAAACATCTCAAACCCTCAATGATGTTCTTAATCTTTCTCGTCTTGACTACTGTAACTCCCTGCTTATATACTGATACTGATGCCTCTACCCTGTGTCAGTCACTGCACTAGTTGCCCATTCAGTATAGAATTCAACATAAACTTATCACTCTCATCTATAAAGCTCTCCACAGTGCTGCACCCCCCATCTCCTCTCTCATCTCTGTCTACCACCCTACCCGCTCTCCAGTCTGCTGATGATATCAGATTACATTCCTCAATCATCCGAACCTCCCATGCCCGTCTCCAAGATTTCACACGTGCTGCACCAGTTCTCTGGAACATGCTACCACGGGCGATCAGGCACAACCACAACCTTCATAGTTCTAAAAGGGCCCGGAGAACACACCTTCTCAGTCTGGCCTACCAAGATCCCTAATTGCTAACCCCCACCTGCTATCCCACACATCTATCACTCCCTACACTAGGGCACCCACAGGCACTTCTCTGTATATAGATGTACTGTCAGGGTGGCAGGTTCATCCGACTTCTATATAAACCACCTCATATGTATGTAACATTGCTGGACCATTGTAAACTCAGCACTTCTCACCCTTCGTCTCCCCCATACACCCTAATAGATTGTAAGCTCTTGCGAGCAGGGCCCTCACACCTTGTGTCTCATCTGTAAGTACTTTTTAATGTGCAATGTCTGTACTTATACCCTCTAAATTGTAAAGTGCTGTGGAATATGTTGCCGCTATATAAATAAAGATGATAATTATTACTATTATTCATCACAGAATCAGGGTGGTCTCAAATTGCTCTTGTTTTTTGGCCAAAGCCTGAAGTGGATCTAGCAGCAAGGAGAAATCTTTGGGTGACATGTATGAATTCGAATGCGTACTTTTTTTTTTTTTTTACTTGGCGCCGACACTCCAGTTTTAAATAGATATAGAAGAGTGTAGAATACGACAGTATGAAGATTTTTGGCGCATTACATAGAGCTTAATGCGCCAAACTTTGTATGGGCATAGAGTGTTATGCGCCAAACTTGGCGAATTAGCTCTATTTATTGCGCCAAAAATCTGTGGTATTCTACATTCTCAGAATCTCATAATCCGAGCATTGAAACATTAAGGGGGCGACATGTATGAATTGGAATGCATATTTTTTTTTTTTACTTGGCGCCAACACCACAGTTCTAAATAGATATAGAAGAGTGTAGAATACCACAGATTTTTGGCGCATTACATAGAGCTTAGTGTGCCAAGCTTGGCGCATTTTGCTCTATGCCCATACAAAGTTTGGCGCATTTCGCTCTATGCCCATACAAAGTTTGGCGCATTTCGCTTTATGCCCATACAAAGTTTGGCACACTAAGCTCTATGTAATGCACCAAAAATCTGTCGTATTCTACACTCTTCTATATCTATTTAGAACTCTGGTGTCGGCACCAAGTAAAAAAAAAATACGCATTCGAATTCATACATGTCGCCCTTTATCTTTTCTGTATATTTCTTTTTCTTTTGAAATCCACTTCTGGCTATAGCTTAAAAAACAATGGAAAACCAAAAAGACTGCAACTTTTTTTTTTTAAATGCTCTGTGTGAAACCAGCCTAACTTAAATCTCATGACTTCTTGTTTTTCTACATATCTCATATGAGCAGACTCTTCCCAAAGTCCTGAGCCAGATTGCGCCAGCATTTTCCATGAGCAGTTGTAGTTTTGTAGTGGAAAAATCAAAGGAATCTACTGCTCGTGTCGTTGTATGGAGAGAACTGGGTGTCCAGAGAAGTTATACCATGGAAAGCACACTGTGCGGATGTGACCAGGGAAAATACAAGGTATGGCAATGCATAATCTTTTTTCTGCTCTATGATAACGATTGTGACTACTTCTATAGCAAGGATGGGGTCTGAGGGTCTGGTGGTTGTGTGCTGATGTAACCACGTTTGCACAGGGCTGACCATGGCCATGCCCGCTTGCCAGTTACATTGCTGTTTTACCGCACGCAGCTGCCAGACTCTCAGACACTACCCTCATAACAGTGAATGAATTTTGTAAAGGGATTTGTATGTATTAGATTACCAGTTTAGCCAGACTAGACGGACTCCACAGCTGGATTCCATTATACATTACAGCTTCTGAATATCACCGGCAGAGTTCACAAATCAACAACCTGGTACAGTGTTCATGAGTACTGTTTCAGAACAGGAGGATCCAGTGCTACCAGAGTTTTGTGAAATTTCTATTGTAAGTCTGTTGACAGCTGATATATTTAACATTGGTATTATTAATACCACATTTATTCTGCTCCTCTTTACACTGCCTTATTGGATGCCATGAATTCCATATGTTTCTGGTTAAACTGCTCATTGATTATTCTCTTCCATTTTTTTCCAATCTCTTCCTATTAAAGATGACTGCTGAATCTCATTTTCCATTAGAGATGAAGGAAATTTGATTTCCCCTTGGGGTGTGAACTTTTTTTTTCTTTTCCATTTTCTTTCCATATGCCAGTCATGTTCCCACTTTCAGCACATACATTAAGAAATCGTATATTGCTAGCACCATGAGAACTGTAAATGACATACTCAAGCATCTACCGCAGTCAGTAAGATATGAACATAAATATAGGTATTTGGGATATGTATTAAAAACCAAAACATTAAAACCACCTAACATTGTTGAGGGTCCCCCACAGCTCCAGGCCATCTAAGCACAGACTCCTGAAGACCATCCTTTTAGTTGTAAGATGTGGCCTCTATGGATCTGACTTATTTTTCCAGCCATCCTTTAGACGTTCAGTCATATTGAGATCTAGGGAATCTGAAGTCAACCCCTAAAACTTTTTGCCTTGTTTCTCAAACCAGTCCTGAACAATTTTGACACTGTGGCTGGGTGCATTTTCCTGCAGAGAGAGGTCATTGTTATTAGGGAATACAGTTGCCCTGATGAGGTGTGCTTGGTCTTGTCAGAGTAGCATCCCTTTTAACGTCAGGACTCAACGTTTCCCAGCAGGACATTATCCAGAACATCATTGTCTCCCCCCGGCTTGCCTTCTTCCCATAGTGTATCCTGGTGTCCTCTCTTCCCTACGTATACAACCCGTCATCCACATGATGTAAAAGAAAACATAATTTATCAGTCCAAGCCACTTTTTTCTATTACTCCTTGATTCTGTTTAGGTGCACACCTGCTGGTTGCAGGTACTTTTGGTGGTAAACAGGCAATAGTATGAGCCTGTTGACTGGTTACAGTTACTTGGCCCATTGTGTAGCAGAATGCATTACAGTCTATATTCTGACACCTTTTTTTTTTTAATCATAACCAGCATTCATTTCTTCATCAGTTTGTGTTACAATAGATCTTTAGTGGGATAAGACCATATGGGCTAGCCTTACTTCTGATGCTTATCAGTAAGCCAAGATCCTATAACCAGTTCACCCTTTGTCATCCATTTGACCACTTTTAGTAGGTATAACCATTGCATAATGAGCACACCCCATTAGACCAACCATTTTGGAGATGCTTGGGCCAATGATTTGGCCCTTATATATGTCATTTGGATTGTTGCACTTGTCCATTGTTCCTGCTCTAAAAAAATAAGGGCGACATGTCCCAATACGCCAAAGTCGGATTTTTGGTCTATTTTGCGGCAAAAATATTCGATGCCATATTTTCGATATAAATGAACTGTCGTAGACCAAAACTAGCGCATTATACGGCGCGCATTGTAATGCGGCATAAAAAGACGCATTATATACAGGTAAAGCGGCGCAATGCGCCCGAGATTAGCGTAATGCAACTATTGCACGTCTCTAGTGCGCCCCGCCTCCCGCACCAACTCAGATCAGGCGCATTACAAGCGTTATGTAATGCTCCAGATTGTACTAGAGCCGTACAAAAGTCGCATTACGCTTACCTTGGGCGCATTGTGTGTTATTGCAAGTGTATGCAATGTGCTTTGCTGTATATAAGGCGAATATTTAGGCGCATTACAATGTGCAGTGCCCTCGTATAATGCGCCTCTATGACAGTTCATATCGTGAATATGGCGTGGAGTATTTTTGCCGCAAAATAGACCAAAAACCTGACGTTGGCGTATTGGGATATGTCGCCCTTAGACTTTAATTAATCAAAAAAAAAAAAACAGAAACAAGGCCATACTCACAGCTCAAAGGCTGGACTGAAACTGAACCCATTAAAGAGGCAACACTAGCCCCTATGCTACTTGGGAAAGATAAACAGGTGCAGCTGATTAGCTCACATACCCCATCACTAGAGGAACAATTAGACTGCAAATGAAACTGATACCTGTTCACACAGTATGCAAAAAAAGCCACAATATAATACATGGGGAGATTGCACAGATGCAAAAAAATACCGATAAGATAACCACTCACAGCTTTAATATATGAGGGTGGTTGCTGGTATTATAATTGCATATAGCTAAGGCAAAACAAAAGGATACCAGTAATCACCATCCATATATATTTAAGGTGTGTGAGTGGTTGTCTTATCGGTATTTTTGCATCTGTGCAATCTCCCCATGTATTATACTGTGACTTTTTTGCATACTGTGTGAACAGGTATCAATTTAATGTGCAGTCTAATTGTTCCCCTAGTGATGATGTATGTGAGCTACTGCTCAGCATCAGCTGCACCTGTTTATCTTTCCCAAGTAGCATAGAGGCCAGTGTTGCCTCTTTACTGGGTTCAGTTTCAGTCCAGCCTTTGAGCTACCTCTCTCAAATCAACTTCAAGATTTGTGTACTTATTGCTTAAGGGTATGTTCACATGGTGTAATTGTGGGGCATATTTTAGCATGTAATTGCGCTTCAATACACCCAAAATTCGGCCCACAATTACGGAATTATCCCTTTCG